>CM072518.1:48057195-48122195 GCA_036898135.1 Oncomelania hupensis | reverse complement strand
TCTTCCTCCTCCTCTTTTTCTTGCTCGAACATTGAGGTTTAACGTCTACACCCACCATTGGCGATATAGCAGACGGGGATAACCATCCCATGGAAAGAGGGGTAGGGACCTGAATCAACACTGAACCACCAAAGCAATCATACTGCTAAAATGGACAGTAAAAATGGCCACATTTTATATCGCCCACCACGGGATTCGAACCTGGGTCATCGGTGTGCCAGCTCCTCTTTCTTCGTCTTTTTATACCCACTTTAGAATTCTAAGGAATCCCCATACTGGTGAGTTGTTTACTTTATGTGACCGTAACCTGCCTTACCGTGAAGTCAGCCACAGTCTGCGTTCGGGGAATAATATATTGTATCGGTTTATATCATAAAACTACCACAGAAGAATTAGTCTTCCATGCATGTTGTACATTAATTGTAAGCGTCTAGTCCAAGACACGTGACTTTGGGCTGAGGATGAGTTGGGGTGGGTGGGGTAAGATGACATGAGCATCGCTGACAAATACTATTTTTAAAAAGTCATGCAGAATCCCTAGAGGAAGGTGGCACCGAAGCCGTAGCCGGTTAATGTATGTCTCACCAAAAGAAATCTGGTCTATGTTTGATATTCTGGCACAGCTCGAATGCTGTACATAACACATACATCTAATACTGTAACAGCATACTATATTGTAAATGTTTGCAGACGAGCTTTTTTGTGAAGCCTTGCTTGAAATAATAATAATAATAATAATAATGAATGGTTCTTATATCGCGCAAATCTCACATTGTGACTCATTGCGCACCCACTCGCATTCATCCATTGTACATTCTGTCATTACAACACATATGGCATAATATTACAATGAAATAAAAACAACAATAATAATAATTATTATTTGAACGCAAGCTTGAACAAATAAGTTTTCAGTTGCGATTTGAATGTTGCCAAGTCAGGTACGCCTCTCATGTTTGCCGGCAGCGAATTCCAGAGAGTAGGCGCAGCAAAAGAAAATGCACGTTCTCCAAAAGTTTTCATATTTCGGAGTGGCGCTGTCAAAAGACGTTCAGACGAAGAACGTAGTGCCCGAGTTGGTTTATAGGCTACAAGTGCATTGGCTAGGTAGGATGGTAGTGTGCCTTCAAAGAACCGAAAAGCCAAAACGCAGACCTTGAATTGAATGCGAAACTTCACCGGCAGCCAGTGAAGCTTGCATAGTAAGGGAGTGGTGTGATCCCTTTTCTTCCGTTTCAAAATAAGACGCGCTGCGTTGTTTTGTACGCGTTGAAGGCGATTTATTTGTTCAGTTGGAAGACCAACCAGAACAGAATTGCAGAAGTCAAGCCGTGATGTTACAAAAGCATTGACAAGAGCTGCACACGCTGACTCGGTTAAAAACGGTCGAATAGAGGCAATGCGCCTCATCTCGAGAAAAGTAGCACGACAAATAGTACCAATTTGATCTGCATTGACAAAGTTTGGTCAATTTTGACTCCAAGATAGCGCACGGAGTCTTGGTACGGAATGCTGCTGCCATTTACAACTAGGGAGTCGCTGCCGACCTGCCTGAGACACGAGGCTTTGCCTACAGGCATGATTTAAGTTTTTTCAGTGTTCAATTTAAGCTTATTGCTATCCATCCAGGAAAGAACATCATGGATGCAAGTTTGAATGTCTGACTGCACAGTCTTAAAGTCTGATGGCTGAGAACTCTTGGACAGTTCAGTATCGTCTGCATATTTGTGGAAATTACATTCATGGTCTGTGATGACATCTGAAAGTGGCTGAGAATACAATGTAAATAACACAGGCCCCAACACAGAACCCTGAGGGACACCAAATACAAGTGAGTCGGGTGATGATAAAACACCATCAACCAGAACTGACTGAAAGCGATCCTGAAAAAGAGATTTCTCTTATATAGCGCACTTACAAGCTCAGAGAGCTTCTCAAGGCGCAGGCCCTTAATATCCAGCAATCACACAACAGTTTGCTAAAGTCAGCATTCGAACCCACGTCGCTCAAGACGCACTCACACAAGTCGGGCGTCCTGACCACTGAGCTATCCCTGCCGCCTTGTTTGAATAGTATGAATGTATGTTTTGTGTGTGTGTGTGTGTGTGTGTGTGTGTGTGTGTGAGGGAGGGAGGGGAGAGAGAGGGAGGGAGAGAGAGAGAGAGAGAGAGAGAGAGAGAGAGAGAGAGAGAAAGTAAGGTTTACAACTCCTTCCCTCTGCTATGACGTAAAATGGTCATACAATTACCTCCCTTGATTAGGATATTCTCACAGCCCCATATTATTATAATTATTATTAATATTATTATTATTATTATTATTATTATTATTATTATTATTATTATTATTATTATTATTATTATTATTATTATTATTATTGTTGTTGTTAGTTTTATGTTATACGTAATCTTGGCATGGGATATGGATAATTGTCACATCGAGATCGGACAATATTGCACTATTGCGCAAAACGAGCTCGTGAATATTGTCGATCTCGATGTGGGGCGCTCGTGAATATTGTTCGATCTCGATGTGACAATTTTCCATATTCTACGACTAAGAAGCGAATAACTTTTATGTATCGATTTCTTCAATCAAGAAAAATAACGTGGAATCGAAATTAAATTAGAGGAGAAAGATGTGTGTGAACGACCACTATACACATTGCTTTCCACTAATGTCATCCGAATGCGCAACCAAAAATAGTCCCCAAATCTGAAGATATCCTTCACATTTCTTCAGCACGCACACAAAGATAAACGCACGTGCGCACACCCACCCACCCAAGCACTCACCCGCCCACTCACACACTTACACAGAGTAAAGAAACATGAACACCAGAACGTGACACAAGTTCCTTCAACCAAACTTCACCAGTGAAAAACAATGCCAGTTTCATATCCATGATGTGTCTCCGCTTCGTTCAAATTGTAGGCCTAGTCTTCAGTCAACCCTAGCTTTTGGTAGCCATTGAAAAACATTGCCAGTTTCATTTGCTGGTTCAGTCGGTCTATTTTTCTCTTTTGACTCGTCATTTCTTTGAGACCATCAATGCTGTAGTGTTTGTGAATTATTGACGGCGTGGGAATAAAACCTTGCTGTTTTAAAACTCGCCTTAGAAAATACAGTAAGACTGTTTGGTTTTTTAGTCTTTGCAGAAAAGGCTTAGGTAAACTGTGATTCGTAAATGGGTTAAAGTAGATCCTGTATTCTTACAACTTGCATATTTCACGCAAACATCGTCACCTGTGATTGGTCAATTGCCAAGCCATGTGACTTTTAGCCACACTCTACTTGGCCAATGAAATCGATACATAATATAATAAGCTATAATATAATTTATACCAAAGGCAGCCGTATCTAAACCTTTAAGCATAATAGCGTGTAGATATCTCTCTATACCGGTATACGGTAGGCTTCGGCATCTCTCGCACCCAGTCGCCTGTGATTTTAGACCTACCGTATTTAGGCTCTGGCTTGACTCATTTCTTTATTGTATCATTCTTATATAGCGCTTTTCCAGCTCAAAAGCTGCTTAAAAGGCGCGCTGGCCGTTACACGATCTATCTCAGGCCGCTCAAGGCGCCAACTTACCGTGATGTCATTGAGCTTGTCCCATTTGGGGACGATGTAGAATGTGATGCCGTCCATATAACCAGGCAGGGTGACCCCTCGCACCAACAACGCTATCAGTACCACGTAAGGAAAGCTCGCCATGAAGTACACCACCTGTAAACCACATTGTTAAATCATCAATACTATATAATAGCCTCTGATTTACATTAATTAGAAGAATCGAGAGAGAGAGAGAGAGAGAGAGAGAGAGAGAGAGAGAGAGAGAGAGAGAGAGAGAGAGAGAGAGAGCGAGAGAGAGAGAATGAGGTTCATAGCTCTTTCCTTCTGCTTAGAAGAATTACGCATAAACAATCACCTCCCTTATACGCCAAAAAAACCAATTTTTTTTTTAAAATCGTGTAATTCTAGTAACATAATTAGTACACGTAGGTAAAGAAATTTTTGGCTGCAGATAAAATTAAAGTGAAAAAGTGATAAAGGATGATGATTTTTAAACAAAAGTGATAATTATAATCAATTAAATGAAGTATTATGAAATTAAGCCTATTAGGCACGTAGAGTTGTTACCCTTACGCACCCATTCCGAAATACTGTAATCGAGTAAGGCATTGAATAACAGAAAGTAGGTTTGTTACACATGCAAAAGAAGTACGACATATTGAAAAATAGCATTGGAAACATGTATACGCATGTTAGATTCTTTTTCAATATTGTACCCTGTGGGTTTGATAGTAAGCTTACTGTAAATTATTCAGCGAATTATAATATGTAGTTGAGCATAGCTCATTAGACAAGTAAGAAGAAGAAGAAGAAGAAGGAGAAAAAGAAGAACATCACCATAATCATCATCATCAATTAGAATTGTTTCTGAACGGTTTGTATGTTACAGCCTTCATCAACATCACTTACCACCGCCACCGCCACCTCCACCACCACCACCACCAACAACAACAACAACAATAGGAACATCACCTCCACCTTCGCCAATACCAAAAAGCAGTACCAACACCTACAACAACAAGAGCAACAACAACAGGAACACCACCAAACACAATCACAAAGATGATCAACGATACTGGCGACGACGACGACGACGACGATGTAACTGTTGTAATTCTGACCTTGCCCGAAGTTTCCACACCCTTGAGCGAACAGAGAAATTGAATAATCCAGGACAGTGCAAGTAGAACGGTCAGTTTTAGGCTGATGCCTCCCAACTCTGTAAAGCTGACTGCCTCGTGAAGTCTTAGAACATTTCTCCTGTAAACGAAGCATGATGATGATGATGATGATGATGATGATAATAATAATAATAATAATAATAATAATAATAATAATAATAATAATAATAATAATAATAATAATAATAACCAATGTCACTTCCGGACGGAAGCCGGACGAATGGACAAAGACAAATTATGTCTTTGGGTTGTTTTTGTTTTAATGTACACAAAAACTATTTTTGAAACAGCTTACGCGAATGAAATTCTGGTTATTTTTATTTTATTGAGAATACTTACAAGCTAAAATAAAACATTAACATACAATAAAATAAGCTGCATACGTGAAATACTCATCACTAGGCAACTTGTACATATGGGACTGGTCACAGTGGGTCAGATTCGTCCGCGACAGGTTATAGGTCAAGGCTGAATCGTCCAGACCGGAAGTTTCCATCCACTCACTGATGCACGATTGGTTGAAGAATGCTGTCCCAATAGAAAAACACTTGATTATTAATTAGCCTACTTGATGCATGATGATGATGATGATGATGATGATGATGATGATGATGATGATGATGATGATGATGATGATGATGATGATGATTACGACGATCACGATGCTGCTGTTGCTGCTGCTGATGACGACGATGATAATGATGATGATCATGGTGATGATCCAGATCATGATTATGATGATGATCATCATGATGACGATGGTCATGGTGGTGATGGTGGCGGTGGTGGTAGGTGGTAGTGATCACAACGACGTTAACATTAGTAATATTATTAATAAAGTGTGATAATTACCGATTGTTAGAAATCTCTTCAGTCAATTATTAGTCCTGTTTTCGGTATTAAGTCATAGTCATAGCTCATGAAATGTAATTTCCATTTTACAATGTCAGCCATCTAACTCTAGTTTGCTTGTTTGTAGCCATATATCGTGGTAAATGTAAATTACACAGAAGCTGCTGCAGCAGGCAATAATTAACCTATATTACCATAAGCAATAATTAGCCTATATTACCATAGAAGATAGCGAAGTTCACTGATGGCCTTTCTTAATTAAAAGGTACGTGGAAGGTTCGGAGAAATTCAATAACTTTTTTCGAGGTTCTCAGACCACGAACCTATGTCGCTAAACATTTTTTGACACAAAAAAAGGTTCAGGAACCAAGGTTCGGGATTTGAGAACCTCGAGATAAAGTGCTTGAACCTCCCCGAACCTTTGAGGAACCTTCCAATTATGACAAGCCATAAAGGTCTTCGAAAACTATGGATGGATTGTAAACAAACGTCTGCAGCGTACCACAAAACAAATGATGCTGGTGAATGAAAGGATGAAATGCTGATGATGTCGACAAAAACAATGATGTCAGTTTCATTGCTGTTGCTGTTGCTTCTGCAAAGGATGATCGACAACGACTGCGATGGCGCGGATGACAACAATATTGAAGAAATGGAAAAGACTACTCACGCAAGGTAGCGTTGAGTTTAGCTGTGTCGGTCAGACCAGTGAGATCCGCCCTGCCTCTGCTGCAGAACTCCGTATTCCACACGTTATTGCACCTAATAATAATAATAATAATAATAATAATAATAATAATAATAATAATAATAATAATAATAATAATAATCATCATCATCATCATCATCATCATCATCATCATCATCATCATCATCATCATCATCATCATCATCATCATCATCACCAGCATCATCTGCATCATCATCAGCATCATCATCATCATCATCAGCAGCAGCAGCAGCAGCAGCAGCAGCGGCGGCATTGTGGACAAATATTCTTGAAATTGTAAAATAGAAATGCATAAGATTTCGATTGCAATGTTTTTGATAGAACTCACTTGAATGGATAACGAATGATGTTTGAATTTTAATAGAATAGGATTGGATTGGATTATCTTACCTGCTCCAGGGCAGCTCGTCGTCCATGCTGGTTAAAGAGACTAGGAGATAGTACAGGCCATAAGAGATGATGACGTTGTAGTACAAACACACCATCAGCGAAATCAGCACCATGCCGAATCCTATGCCTGTAGTAACAAAACATTACAATAAATCTATCTCGTTTCTTTTTTTAGCGCAATGAACATGAACTTTTCCCGCGGATACCTGCACTATACACCATCTTCATCATCATCATCATCATCATCATCATCATCATCATCATCATCATCATCATCATCATCATCATCATCATCATCATCATCATCATCATCATCATCATCGTCGTCGTCGTCATTGTCGTCGTCATTATCAACAATGTCATGTCCTTAGTTTTCTGTCTTCGTCTATAGGAATTTCGGTCTAGTTTTGATACACAGTTTCTTTCCACATCTATTCTAAATCACTACATGGAAATGAAGAGTCTACTATTGTCGTTACGGTAGCTGAAAATGTTTGCCATATCGCACTTACCTCTAAAGAAGGGACTGATTCTCCAGATGGTGATGGGGCCTGTGGAGGCAAACTGCCCGAAAGCCATCTCAAAAAAGAACAAAGGCAAGCCACAGATGACCAGCATGATCGCGTATGGAATCAAGAACGCACCTGCACGCAGCAAGCAAACAATATACAAGAGTAGAGAACATGATACACAAATACAATACAATACAATACACTACAATACAATACAATACAACTTTATTGTCTGATTCAAAACATAAATTTCACTTTAATCATACAAAGATGTATTAAGCACAAACTTCTGACATGAATTTTTATTAAAGGGGGACTGTCCGGTAAAATACAATTTTTCCCCTACTTTATTTTCAGTCACAATAATTTTATTTGGGGCGGTGAGTCAATCAAGGGACGTAACAGACCTAGCAGCCGTCTAGAAAGTGAACTTGATCAAATTCGTGGTGTTGCATCTCTTTTGGTGTAAACCAATTCTCTTAATTGCCAGGAAAGATTTTGTCAGCATTTTTTCTTATTTCTTGTATTTTTGGTATCTTGTATTTTATGCTACCTTTTCTTGTATTTTGTACGTATGTTGTGTATCATGTGTTTTGTATCTTGTATTTTGTTTTGTATATTTTATTTTGTACCTTCTACCTTTTTTGAATTTTGTATCTTGTATTTGGAATCTTCTATTTGTTGTTTTAGTTTGTATCGTGTATTTAGTATCTTGCATCTATTTATAGTTCGTATCTGTTTGTTTTTTCTGTATCGTGTATATTGTATTATTTTTGTTTCATCAAAGTTTTCTAATCTTGCATTAAATATCTTTTTTTCCCCCCTTTTAAAATCTTGTATTGTGTATCTTTTCTTATATCTTGCATTTTGTATCTTTGTCTAGCCTTTTGCATCTTTTATTTTATATCTCGTATCTTGTATCGTGTATACCTCCTCCGTTCTTGTAGCAGAGGTACGGGAACCTCCAGATGTTGCCCAGACCCACGGCGTATCCCACGCAGGACATGAAAAAGTCCAGCTGACCTCCCCAGGTGCTTCTTTCCACCTCGCCTTTCTCGTCCTTCTTCTCGTTCTCGCCCATCGCCTGCTACGTTAGCCTCTTGAAGGCTGATGCTGCAACAACAAACAAACCAAACTGGCTACTTGCTAGTCGGATAAGAGTATAAACCGAGGTCTAATCTGTGCACGCACGCATTGCATAGCGCACGGACGTTTTTTTAAAAAAAAAGATCCTGACGCTCATGCGCTAGACGAGTTAGTGCCGGTTTCCCAAATATACCCAGCGATTACTAGGTCCCTTCTCCCTTCTTTTCACTCCCCAACATCTCCCCCCCATCCGTGGTCGTCCAGGATCGTGCTCAGTCGTCTTGGTGTGAGACAATGCGCCGCAAAGGCTTGCAAGTGGACGCCGCTGGCAGCTTGAGTTTAGATCCTGTATCGACCACAGCCTTGAGCAGCTCTTGAGCTGGAAAAGCGCTATACAAGAATGATTATAGAAATAAATATTATTAAAAACATAAGTGCATGGGATATAGGCTGTTTGGAGAGTACCTCCTCATTAAATATTTGAAATGAGCATGGAAACGTAACGTCTACTATAGACATACCCACCATTGGCGATATGGCAGATAGGGGTAATAACTATCACCAAGGTAAGAGGGTAGGGGAGGGAGTGGGAATGGGGGTGGTGTGGATCTACATCAACACTGAACAAGCAGACATGCTGCTAATACTACGGCGGCAGGGATAGCTCAGTGGTCAGAGCGCACGACTTGTGTGAGTGCGTCTCGGACGACATGGGTTCGAATCCTGACCTCAGCAAACTATTTTGTGATTGTTGGATATTACGGGCCAGCGCCTTGAGAAGCTCTCTGAGCTTGTAAGTGCGCTATATAAGAGAAATCTCTTTCTTTCTTTCTTTCTTCATCATACGAGATTCAGCTGTGAAAGGGTCAGGTCGACTTGGTCTTGCCTCCTCTTCGATACCTACATGAAGGAATTTCTACTCCTGAATCTACATTTGTGCTTTGTGACACTTTTGTGACAATTGTGCTTTTTACAACTTGTGTTTTTTACACTTGTGTGACTTTGGAGTTATACTTCAACGGAGATTTTACGTGAATTCTTGGACTACGGTGTTATATTCTGTGGTGACATCTTATCTATTGAGATCTTTGGATTTTAAAACAACAGTTTTGTTGTGCTGCGAACATTTCTTCTCGACGGTTCGGCGCAACCTTTACCCGCCGAACCTTTACTCTTGAGATACTACTAGTGTGCAGCTAACCTGTCGCTACTGCATGTACTTTGAAGGCAGCTTGCCGACCTGCGATCGGCGCTCCCAAGCGACAAGCGATTTTTTACGGTAAAATTATTTTACTATTTCCCTATTTTAGGTCCTGAATTGGATTTTTAATCTTGATCGGTGTGTGGCTTTGGTCGGGCCTCCCTCCTGGTTTTTTTTTTTTTTTTTTTTTTTTTTTTTTTTTTAATAAATTTTTATGGATAGGACTGAGTCCTGCTTTTCTCCAAAACGCCATCGTATGGCAAATAAGGGTAGAAAAGACTCCCCAGTTGTCAAAAATAAAATTGATGAAAACCTGATGGACAGTAGTCTGAACTTTTCAGTAAACTGTCCAACCAACACTGTTCCACTTGGCGACCTGGTCGCCGGTGCTGATATAGGGTCGGTAAATACCGGCCGCAAAAGAAAAACTTTGTCTGCCTCTTCTTCTTCCTCTGGCAGTTCAACTGAAAAATCGATAGAGGTGGATGATCGCTCCCCGGGCCCCGGCCCTGGTGCCGAGAGCCCGGCGAGTAGCGGAACGCCACTGGATACTGTTCCCCCGGCGACCCTGCCATGCTTTGCATCGGCCGAGCCCCCGGTTGATTCAGAAAAAAATTGGAAGACTGTTACTAACAAACGTAAAAATAAACCTAGAGGGCCACAATCGTCGCCCACAGTTCCTAATTATGGATTGTGTCAGCATCCAGTGATCATAACTCAAGTGGGGGACAAAACTTCTTTGTCCCTCAAATCTCTCACTTGGAAACTGGCGGACCTGTTGAAAGCCGTGGTGGGAGTGGTGGATCGGGTTCGGCCACTCGGCGAGGGCTTCATGATAGGTTGCAAAACACAAGCGCAACAACAAAAACTACTGGAGCTCTCTCAGATAGGGCAAGTCTCCATTGAATGCAATATTCCCACTCCCACTGTGGATGGTGTAGTATCAGGTATCCCTGTCTCGGTCGCTGAGGCCGAGATTCGGGAAAAATGCGATGGCGCCATCGGTTCTGATGGGGTTGTTCGAGTGTGTACTGTACGGAGTTTTCGGCGGCTAGCCCTGGCTAACGGGCAGCCGTCCACTTCGGTGAGAGTCACCATTGAGGCGGACATGCTGCCGTCAGGTCTCTTGATAAATCACCGGGAATACGGGGTCACACCTTATGTTGCCACAGTGGTTCGCTGCTACCACTGTCAAAAACTAGGTCATATTAGAAAGTTTTGCAAATTTGATCAAGCCTGTTCTTCTTGCGGTGCTGCCGGTCATACTGGCGCCCAGTGCAAGTCTGAAAAACAATTTTGCTTAAATTGTAAGGGGAATCACTCAGCAGCCAACAACAATTGTCCCGCTCTTCAGGAGCGCCGATTGGCGAACCGGCTAAGAGCTACAAACTATATGCCTAGAGCTCAGGCTCTACACATTGCAAAAAAGCAAATTGCAACCGACTCAGGTCGGTTATCTAGTGTAAAGATAGGCGCTCCCACAGTTGCTTGGGCTGCGCCTGTATCTTCATTGACCAACGAAGCAGGACTATTCGGCCCACCCCCTCGCTTGGCGAGTGGGGTTGATACCGAAGTTCTGCCACAGGAAACTTTGACTTCAAATGTTGAATCTTGGCCGATGGTTTCCTCGAGAAAACAAAACAATTTGCATTACGACTCCTCGGAGGCCGTACAAAAATTGGAGAAGATGGTGGAAAGGCTCACGCAGAGACTGTCTCAGACTTCGAGACTGTCCGTGGCCTAACCGCCAAGCAACAAGCTGTGTCTGAAAGTGTGGTGACAGCACCTCAGGCAACTAAACCGGTGATGCGAGATGCCGAATTTCAGTAATGATCCAAAAGACGCTGATCTTGCCCCAGAACTCACAGACGTTCCTACATTGGTAGGACAGCTCCATGAGTATGGAGGATATGTGGGTGGATTATTTTCCCCCACTGCAGGCCAGGAATACTTACGGGCAGTCGAGCTTGTTGAAAGATATATGTTGAGAATTACTGACAGCTTTTGATGCCTGTATGGCTAAACCTCAGACGCCTTTGACAAAGGAGAGTTCAAAGGACAGGAGAGATAAAAAAGCAAAAAACAAAAATGCCAATAAACGCTAGCTTATGGGCTTGTATTATAACTGTACAAACTAGCTCTACTAAAATCTGCTCCTGAACATTTTTCAGACATTTATATTTGTATATTTGACGATACATCAATGTTATGTATATAATCTGAGGTTTACATTTTTAAAAATGAAAATCATTTTAACTAAATAAAAATAAACTTGGAATATTTTATAAAATTGGCTGATAATCTCGGTCTTTTAACTATAAATTTATAAAGTTAGCCTCAAAGCTAACTTTTATTTTAAAGACAGGTAAGGCTTTCAGGCCTTCCTTTTTTAACCCTTTTTTCCTATGGTTCCTCTGGGGGGGCCCGTCTTTATGCCACACACTGACTTATACAGTAAATTCCTAACCTCCCTTCCGGCCTGTTGCCGGCCTCACGTCCCTTGGCGTTAGTGGTGAAGCCAGACCTGGTCTGGCTAATATAAAAGATGCGGGCTAATTGCTGCCCAGAACAAATGTCCTTAACGTTAATACAATAGGACGTAAAGCTTCGCTTCATTGCATCTTTCTTTCTTTCTTTTTACTAACTAAGATGGGCAGTGAAAATTAATGGACACTGTTATTTTGCCCGCTTCAGGATTTCAACCTGGGTCATCGGTGTGCCAGGCGAACGCTCTACCACTGAGCTACGGCAATGGTGGGGCAATAACCATATTGCTACTAATGAAATATCAGTGACTGAAAGGAACTCCTTTGTAAAAAAAATTGCTTATAACCTTTTGTATTGTACATTAATAGTACTGCATGTGCGCGAAGCAAATTGTATAATACCATGACTGGCGCAGAACAATGACTGTTTTGCTTTGTTTCATATTAAATTATATACTATTGGACGCCGCAGTAACAAAGCCAACTGTCTTCCATGTTGATTGCTGTCCATCTCTCTCGAAATCTCTGTTTTTTAAATTTCTTTATGCCCTTGCTTCTTTTTCTTCCACAGCAGCAGCAGCAACAATAACATTATCATCGTCATCATCGTCATCATCAACATTATCATCATCATCATCATCATCATCATTATCAACAACAACAACATTAAAAAGAGAAGTTTTAAAACCAATTAAACAAATACAAAGGAAAAGAAGGCCACAGAAGAAGACCAACAACATGAAGAAAGCTGCGTGATCACTTAAGATAACAAGTTACAGAGAACAGAGGCTAAACATCCTACTCGAGACTTGAACTTTGCAGATAACAAGCAAAAATAAATTATTGATAAAAGAATTTTTGTTTTCCCTAACTGATAACTGATTCAAACGCAGCCCTTGATATCGGACACACTGGCCTCCTTAATCATACCGTACTTATAATCATAAAATTTAAGTTTTGTTGAACCATGCCCAAAGAACGCTGAGTTATATGATTATAAAATATGTTGCACATGTCCAAAGCCCTATAAACAATGACTAACTAACATCTCCAAAGTGGGATGATACTCACGATGAGAGAGAGGGGAGGGGGGAGGGCGGGAGGAATTTTGATTTCATCCTTTGGGAGTATTTTGGATTCGGTTTTCTTTGGATTTTGGAGTACATTCTTTACTCATGTGGGTGAAGTCATGTTGACTGTGCGAACCGTTGCCTGACTGCGTCTCCGTGTTCTGTCTCTCTGATCGCCTGTTATCCTTTCTCGCGCGATATTAAAACAGGAGATAATTTTGTCGAAGTTCGAGCCTACATGTACGTAGTTCGGAGAATTAAACGTGAGCGAAGAGTTTGTTCGTTTGCTTTAAAAGGTCCACGAATTCATTGCTTCCTCACCCCTATACGCTATAGTGTCCGGGGATGTGAATCTACATATATACAGTCATGCTTCCTTATCCATGGTTTATACATTTTTTCCCTGAAGGGAGGGGGCGGGTGGGCAGGGTGCAGGGGTATGTGTGTGCGTGTGTGTGTGGAGGAAGGAAGGGGGGGTGTTATAGGTACGATTATGGAAGGCAATACTACCTTGGTACTATATAGGTAGGGTACGCTGGAAGACTCTCCGCTGGCTTCCCAGACAGGAAGGAACTTGTTTCACAAGCTTCAGATAACGACTTCAGGAAGTTTGAGAGTGTTCCTACACAGAGGTCAGGCTGGTAAAAGTGACCAAGAATCTGGGATCAACTGACCGGTGACTCTGAGGGCAAAATCAAACCTAGCTTTCAATAATGATGTGGTGTGCCTGATAGCGCCGTTGACAGGGTATTGGTTTCCTAAGCCGAGGGTCGCGGGTTCCGACCCCGTTGGGGAAGAAGAACCTACGCAACTCATACTTAAATATGAGACTGTTCAGAACACCGATGGATTTTCCGTTCTCCGGATACTCCGGTTTCCTCTCTCCCGCCAACAATGGTATTGGATGCTGCCAATCTAAATTTAAAATAAAAATAGATTTTTCTTCCGACTTCTGTAATAAAGATCTCTTCAGATCGCCGCGCTTTGAGTTCGACCGAAGAAAAAGCGCGTAATAGTATACTGTATAATAATAATAATAATAATAATCATCATCATCATCATCATCATTAAAGACCTTATTTTGGTGCGAGAAAAGTCCCATATTCTTGCGCGAAAAAAAGTCCCTTTGTGAAATTACAGGAGGAATGTAGATATATGTTTGATATGCCTTAGGGTCAGATATTGTTAACTCCCTGACGAATGGGTTGCGCGCAGTGGCGAAGTGGTTAGAGAAGACGCTAAAACTGTTTTGGGACATGTTTTGCAGGAATGGTCAGAGCGCGCTGTGTAATTCCCGTGTTTGATGGTTACAGTCCGTACTGTCTAAACACAATTTTTTTATCTCTCTGTGAAGGGAGGTGTGGGGACTCAGAATTCGTCGAGTCAGTTTACCAACTTAGAAAGGACGTACAGGTTTGTAAAAGGTAAAGGTAAAGGTAGTCCCATAGCCTTGTGGCCGTAGGGGAGCGTGATGTTGGAGATCACACTTATCTTGGGCCAGCGTAATGAGGGTGATGCCCAACTCTCTCCCTCGCTGCTTTACCTTCCCCACCCTCAAGAGAGTAGGTACTCAATCACAGTTGAGTCAACTGGGGGCGTTGTTTGTCGCTTCACACCTTAGCGGTCACCCATCCAAGTGCTAACCGCACTGGACGGTGCTTCACTTTCGACACAGTAGCGAGTGCTCCAACCACTGCACTATCCGACACCCCACAGGTTTGTAGGCTACTTAAATATAAAACCCACTGAACGACACAAAGAATGAAACCATGCACAGCACACTAAAGTCCATCCACCCAGCAGTAAAATAATGCGTACCTGGTTCTGTTAATTAGAACCCTGGAATGCAAAATCAGCTTGGGAGAATGGAGATAGGCGCCGCACCTCATAATGCTGACCCCATGGAAATGTGCGGGGTGGGGGGGGGGGGGGCAGAGTCCCTAACACATCTGTTATCTATTATCTTCCGTCAACAATGGGATTGGATGCAGTCAATCAAACTTTAAAATAAAAATAGATTTTCTTCCGACTTCTGTAGTAAAGATTTCTTCAGATCGCCGCCCTTTGAGTTCGATCGAAGAAAAAGCGCGTAATAGTATACTGTATTATTATTATTATTATTATTATTATCACCATCATCACCACCAGTAAGGTTACAGGTAGAGGGGAAAGGAGGAGGTTGAAGGGGGGAGACTGTTTCCTGTTTGCTTTCTATCTCTGTTAAAAGACCATCACACAAGCCATTGGACAACACGATGACCTGCTCACAGTAGTGAAGAAACGGAAACTCCGATGGTATGGCTACGTCACCAGATCATCAGGCCTTGCAAAGACCATCCTGCAAGGCACAGTTCAAGGAGGTAGAAGAAGAGGGAGACCGAAAAAGAGGTGGGAGGACAACATTCGAGAATGGACTAGCTGGACACTGAGCGAAACCATCAGGGTTGCTGAGGACAGAGAACGATGGAGGGCGTTGGTTAAACGATCATCTGTGGTGCTCCAACGACCTCCGAGTTACGGGATAGGATAGGATAGGATAGGATAGGAAAAGGGGAAAAAATCCGTGATTTTGTTTTGAGGGGGAAGGGAGTGGGTCGCAGGGAAATTTATTTTTTAACTGCTGAAAGGATATCAACGCAGCACAAATAGTGTTGCTGCCTGGGAATGGTAACACGAATTACATGTAGGAACTAAAGCTGAAGCTTTCCAGCAAGACCCCACACACAAACTCAAGCCCACCACGGTCAGTGTAACATACTCTCTCTCTCTCTCTCTCTCTCTCTCTCTCAAAAGGATTCCACACCTACACAACCATTACATTACATAATTGTTGCTTTAGGTCCAGCGGACTCTTCCGAGCCAAATCAGGACCGGACAACCCCCAATCCGCATAAAAGATCTGCTGAAACAACCCTAGTGGGAAAACTGAATGCCCTCCACCAGCCAGTCACTTTACAATAAAGACATCCCACGCAGGGGACGCTGAGGCTTCACCCCAACTTTTCGAACCCCCGTTTACAAAAACAAAATAGAATACAAACATCATTATAAATTATCAACAAAACACATACATATAAAATGCCTACATTGCTAAATAATAACATCATAAGAAGCCCTAGTGACCACCTGGCAGAAAGCGTCCAATATTCCCAAGCTGATCCAACAGACCTCATACACAAACAAGGAGTCTTGTCCCGGAAGAGTTTTCAAGAAAAAAGGTAGGAGACTGGGCTAGCGAAGAAGACGATGGTATAGCAGATTGATAGAACAGAGCAGGAATGAGAAAGAGCAAATGAGAAAGACAGCGACAGTGGGAATTTAAAGCACTAAATTTCCAGAAAGTTGGGATACTATTTATACTGAAACCCCCGGCACCCCAACGGGAAAACCTACACAACCATAAGATCTGTGTTTCATTGAAAGAAGCGCCGCTAGATAAGACACATTTATTTTTTTTTAAATTAACAACAAAGTGAGCGGATAACAACTACTATTTACATACCACCTCGTAGGTGAAAGAAGTTAAAATAAAATACATTTTTAGAAGACGATCACGGAGGGCAGAATGCCAGAGGAGATAAAACACCCCAGATTTGTTTATTTACTTTATAGTCTGTTCACAAGTATGCACACGTGTGATATAGTGACATGTTTGTGATATATTTCCGTTTATTATTTCTGTGTGTGAGTGTGTGTGTGTGTGTGTATGTGTGTGTGTGTGTGTGCATTAGTATATTATTTATTTAAAAGATTTCATTGTAGATGGTATGGAAAGGTATGTTATTTCGCATTGCGTGAGAATGAATGAATGTTGCGCTGTAAGCAGACATCATGTTTGGTATAGCGCCTGATGAAATAAAATTCTTCTTCTTCTTCTTCTTCCTCTTCTCCTTCTAACATTAGACAACGTTTCATTAAACAAATTAAAAGCTCGTGTTTTCTTTCCTTTCGTATTTAGTCCTCTGGTCTAGTCTTGTAATAACGCATTAATAATAATAATAATAATAATAATAATAATAATAATAATAATGGTATATATATATATATATATATATATATATATATATATATATATATATATATATATATATATATATATATCGCTTTTTCCTAATGACATCGGTACAAAGCGCAGTTCTCAAGCATTCATACTTAACGTTAACATCGCAATACATACGAAAAGAAGTGAAACAACAACAAAAAGGACACTAATGCAAAGACATAATACAAACATGAAAAAGAATATATACCAGTAAAATATAAAAGACGATGGAAGGACGGAGGGGAGGAGAGCAGTTCATGAGTGAGGGGGCGTGCGGTGTGATGGCGGTGGTCTGAGTCAGAAATGAAGGAATGATGCTGGTGATGGCAGACGAGATCAGACATTTTTAAGTTGGACTTGAAAAGTGGCTATGTTCAGAGAAATGCGAAGAGAGAGAGAGAGAGTTTGTAGCGGGGTAGCCTATTTGTAGCATGATGGTGTCAGCGGAAGAACGAAGATTTCTAGATGGCTTGTAGAAGTGAATGTTCTGGGTGAGGTAGGAAGGGGCTAATCCGTGGACGCACTTAGAACAGAAAGTACATATTTTGTAGGTAATCCTCTGATATAAAGGATGGCCAGTAAAGGGAATGTAGGAGTGGTGTGATATGATCACATTTTTTTTTCTTTTTGAGAACCAGGCGAGCAGCTAAGTTCGAACACGTTGGAGCAGATGAACAAAAGAGGAAGGGAGTCCAGCCTGAAGAGAGTTACAGTAGTCTAAGCGTGGCAGAACAATGAGGAAATGAGTTTGACTGTAGCGTCAGTGATCAGATACTTGCGGATAAGGCCTATTCTACGGAGCTGAAAGTTGCGTGTTTGACAGGTTTTGTGGATGAATTCTGACATGGAGAGAGTGTTTGACATCGAGATGTTTGACAGAATATGACATAGGAATAATGGCCTGGCCAAAAGTGACGGTGTTTACAGGGGAAGAAGACAGGTTGTGTTTGGTACCCGTAAGCATAACTTCAGGTTTGTTAGCTTGTTGGCAATCATCAAGTTAGAAATGTTTTTAAAGCACTCAGAAGTTTGGTCAGATTAGACGGAAGGTTTTGAGGAGTGTCACTGTTTTTGTACTGTATCGTCTGCGTAGAAATGGAAAGTGTCATGGTTTTAGATGATTTGAGACAGTGGAGGTGCATAAAGGGTGAATAGAATAGGGCCTAGAATTGCCCCCTGAGCACCGAAGGCCAGTCTGGACGGTTCAAAAAATGGTTTTTGATGCAGACAGATTGGAAACGGTCAGAAAGGTATAACTGAAACCAGTTTAGGGCACGGTCTTTTATTCCAAAAGAGTTCTCAAGGCGCTGAATGATAATGGAGTGATCGATAGTGTCAAAAGCGGCTGAGAGATCGAGAAAAGTCAACAAAGAGATTTTACCGGAGTAAATGGCAGAGAGGAAGTCGTTCAAGAAGTGAAGAGGAGCTGATTCAGTAGAGTAGTCCGGACGGTAGGCAGACTAAAATAGACAGAACCAGTTGTTGGAAGAATGTTGATGGTTGGTTGAGCTGTTTCAGGATAACCTTCTCCAGTAGTTTGGATAGAAAAGGGAGATTAGAGACAGGGCGGTATTTCTTCAAATTAATAAAATAATACTCTATACCATATACGCGCTGTTCCTCAGATTACAAATCAGGCTCAAAGAACGGGCGATCTGTACCAACATAAATGTTCACATGTCTCACCCATTCACACATACAACAAACACATCTATCACTCAAACATGTGGTGTAAAGGCAGGGAAATCGCTATTAGAAGGTGGAAAGGAAATCGAATTTTTAAGTTTGAAATATAGAGATTGACTGCATCCAATACCATGATAGAAGGGATGGAGGAAACCGGAGTACCCGAAGACAACCCGCGGAAAACCTGAATAGTCTCGAATCTAAGTCACATAAGTTCCCCCCCCCCCCACATTCCCTCGCCTCCCCGCGCCAGCCTCTCCTCCCCCTGTTCGGGAATCGAACCCGCGACGTTCGGTATAGGAAACCAATGTATTATCAACGGAGCTACCGGACCACCCTAAAGGATAAAAGGTTAGGAGGTCCTCTACAGATATTAAGTAATTTGCTTATCGCATTTTCAGGAGCTTAACAGCCAGAACTCAATGCATTATTAGTGTTCTCCTAAAATGACAGGCACGAACACGGCGTTGGATTCTTGGTCCACAAAGACATTCTAGCCACTGTCATGGGCCGCCGCCCAGTCTCCAGTAGACTCATTGCCATCCGTCTGAGAGCAGCCCCTTTCAACATCACCATCATCCAGGTCTATGCCCCAACATCAGACTATGACGTCAGCGAAGTGGAAGATTTCTATGAACATCTACAGGCTATCCTTGACCAAGTGCCGAAGAAGGACATAGTCATAGCGCAAGGCGACTGGAATGCCAAGGTTGGCCAAGATGCGCACCACAATTGGGGAGAACATGTGGACCCCACCGCAACAACGAGGCAAATGACAGGGGTCTGAGACTCTTGGAGTTTGCCAGATACCACAATCTGATACTAGCAAACACGCTTGGTCTCTACCAAAAATTCAGACGATGGACATGGCACAGTCCCAGCGGGTAGCGTCACAACCAGATTGCTACATCATGGTCAGGTCAAGCATCAACATTGGCAGGACACGCACCTTTCCAGGAGCAGACATCGGAAGTGACTACGATCTCGTGGTGATGTCCTTCCGGCTCCACATGAAGAGAGTAAACACAGAAAGTGCACCAGACTCAAGTTCGACCTGGACAAACTGCAAGACCCGGAGGTGGCAGAAATATTCCAAGCCACAATTGGAGGGAAATTTGCACCACTGCTCATTTTGGGAGCTGGTGAAGTAGATGTCAGCACCATGATCACCACCTTCAACTCAGCTGTCACAGATGCCGCCACTAAGATCCTTGGTAAGCACCGCCCAAAGAAGAAACCGTGGATCACACCTGAACTTTGGATCTGTGTGATAAACGAAGAGAGATGAAAAAGAAAAAGAACACCTCACAGGGATCTGATGCCTACCGAAAAATCAACAATGATATCCGAAAAGGCATGCGCACAGCAAAAAAGAACTGGATAGAAAAGCAATGCCAGGAAATAGAGAACAGTCTGGACAAGAACAACAGCAAGAAGGCATACCAGACCGCGAAGCGGCTGACAAGTGTCCAACAGCCCAAGGTCTCCACGATTCAAAACAAGTCTGCCATATACCTTACAGAAGAACAAAAAGTCTTGGATAGATGGACAGAGTACTGCTCTGGCCTTTACAACCACAAAACCAAACGGATACCCATCAGTTCTAACATGTCCCCAGAACAGAGAAGAGGAAGAAACCCTTCCAATTTTCCGATAAGAAGTTGAGGCAGCAGTGCAATCACTAAAAACGTGGAAGTCAGCGGAAGTGGACAACATACCCGCGGAATTAATGCAAACCGGAGGGGAGGCGATGATCGACGCCCTCATCATTATCTGTAACAAGATCTGTCAGAGTGGGGAGTGGCCTACACCATGGACCCAGTCGCTTGTCATCACTTCCCAAAAAGGGTAACCTTCAGGAGTGTGAAAATTACCGCACCATCAGCCTCATCAACCATATCAGCAAGGTCCTCCTGAGAATAATACTCAACGGGTTGAAACCCCAAGCTGAACAAATCATAGCTAAAGAACAAGCAGGATTCAGGACAGGGCGAAGTACCACTGAACAGATTTTCAACCTCAGAATAATCTTCGAGAAATACCTACAGCACCAACAACATCTATATCATGTGTTTGTAGACTTCAAGATAGCGTTGGACCGAGTCTGTCATGCAGCTCTGTGGGCAGCCGTGAGAGTGTACAATATTAGCCCTAATATTATTGAAGTCATCAAAAGCCTGTATGGCAAGGCTACCAGTGCAGTCCTCCACAATAGCGCCATCGGGAACTGGTTCAGAACAACAATCGGTGTGCGTCAAGGATGCCTACTCTCACCAACAATCTTTAACATCTTCCTATAACGCATCATGTCAGATGCCCTTGCAAATCACAAGGCAGAGCAATCTGCGACTTTCGTTTTGCAGATGACATTGATGGATTGGCTGGAGAGGAACAAGAACTTGAACAGCTGGTACAGAGGCTTGACACTACCTCCAGAGCCTATGGAATGGAAATAAGTACAGAGAAGACCAAAATGATGACCAACAACACCAAAGGCGTCAACACGGACATCAAAGTCCAAGGCCAATCCCTCAACACAGTGGAATATTTCAAATTTTTGGGAGCCATTGTATCAGAAAATGGGTCCCGACAGGAAGTCCTCTCCAGGAGCGCACATACAACTTCTGCCCTGACCAGGTTAAAGCCCATTTCCAAAGACAGGACCATCAGTTTACATTCCGAGGTAAGGCTGCTGTGCTCCCTTGTCATCTCCATCTTCCAGTACGCTAGCAAAACATGGACCCTCATTGCAGATCTGCAACGAGGAATACAAAGCACGGAGATGAGGTGCTACAGAAGACTTCTGGGCATTTCCTATACCCCCAGCACACCACCAACAACGAAGTCCGACAGACCATCACACAAGCCATTGGACAACAAGATGACATGCTCACAGTGATGAAGAAACGGAAACATCGATGGTATGGCCACCTCACTAGAGCATCAGGCATTGCAAAAATCATCCTTCATGGCACGGTGCAGAAGAGAAAGACAGAAAAAGAGATGGGAGAACACCATTCGGGAATGGACTGGCTTGTCACTGAACGAAGCCATGAGGATTGCTGAGAACTGAGAAAGATGGAGTGCGCTGGTTAAACGATCATCTGTGGTGCCCCAACGACCTTTGAGTTACGGGATAGGATAGGATAGGAAGTAGGTACTCCAAAATCTACCTAACTGCCCTATTTATGAATGTGGGCCTAATGTTACAACATGCATCACTTAAATTGTTTGATCCAAATTGAACTGCACTGAACTGATGTAGCTCAACAGCAATGCAAAACTACAAGTTCAAATTCATTGTCTCTGATATAAACACACACACACACACACACACACACACACACACACACACACACACACACACACACACACCAACACACACCCACACACACACAAACAACTAAACAAACAAGCAAACTACAACAACAACAATAACAACAACAAAAAGCATTCTCTTTAACCCAAACCAAATTACATTTTAATAATCATTAACAATTTCACATCATTCTTTACCTTTTAAAAAAATGTTCTCGTAAGATGAATGAAAGTTTTGTGAACCCCTTACCGTCTGCCACAATCACTGACAATCGAATGGGCCCACAACAACCGCTCTGAAATGTTATCTTATCTGCCACTCATGCAAGGTCAATGCCTCCCACCGGACCGCAGGAAGCCTACAAGGTCAGAGGTCAAGGTCAGAGGTCAGAGGTGAAGATTACATAAAGAGCACAAGGATTTCCTTTTCACACTTTAATTAGTCACCCAGGTCTTGCTAAGGTGAAGATCATCATTAATGATTGCTAAGATGATCATAATTAATGATTGCTAAGGTGGACCATGATTAATAATTGCTAACGTGAAGATCATAATTATGCTTCTTTGTCATCGTTTAAACTTTTGTTTATTGTGCTTAGAAACAATGGTTATATTATTCAAGGAAACGCAATTGACAGAACAAAAACAAACTACGAAGTACAAAGTGATTGAGCTTATTCATGACCTACTGTTAATAATAATAATAATAATAATAATAATAGTAATAATAATAATAATAATAATAATAATAATAATAATAATAATAATAATAATAATAATAATAATAATAATATTATGATTATGATTATTATTATTATTATTATTATTATTATTATTATTATTATTATTATGAGTAATAAGTGAGTAATGAAGGTTACACTTCCGAGAATATTTTTTCTTCTGTTTTCTTAAAATACTGTTGTTGTTTTTTAAATTGTTCATTTATTAATGATTTTTTAAAGTCTATTTACTCCTATTATTTGGCAAGCAGAGAGAAGTTTTTAAAGGGTGACGGAATTTTTGCAGATTTTATTTTAAAATGTTCCACGTTGATGTTGAGGGGAGGAGGGAAGTGGTCCAATAAAGTCCTGTGCATGTTTCTAGAAAATCCGAGGAATTGAAAACGTGAGCTGAATATTAAAACAAAATCAAGTTTCCCAAACAGCAGTGTGTTTCTCACATAAATGTGACTCTTTTGGCGGTGTTTGGGAACGAATCCATATGGCTCACATACACACAGATAGAGAGAGAGAGAGAGAGAGAGAGAGAGAGAGAGAGAGAGAGAGAGAGAGAGAGAGAGAGAGAGAGAAGAAGAAGAAGAAGAAGAAGAAGAAGAAGAAGAAGAAGAAGAAGAAGAAGCATATTATATAATTGCATTATGTCAGAGAACTATTTTTGTGATGTTAGGCACGTGTGGTACGAAAAAGCTATTCGCATATTGTAACTTAGTATCTTCGATAAGTAGACTGTAGGGTGGCTGTGGCACGAAAAAAACAATATTCTGTAACATAAGAGATCTTTTTGACGATGTAAGGTACCCCGTTGTAGGAAAAAAATATTCCCGTAATATAGAAAATCTTTTTTGATGAGTAGAAGGCCTGTAGTATAAAAGATATTTATCTGTAACGATGTCGAGATAGTGGCTGAAGTGTTAATGTATTTTAGTATTATGTGACTTAGCATTCCAGCATATTAAAACACATTCCATTACTTATCTACAAATACTTTGAAATAGTCTGGGGAAATAAAAAACGAGCAAAATGTCTGTATGTCCGTCTGTCGTTCGGCCTGTCCGCCTTTGGACACCCTCTCTCAAGAACCACTGTGTTGCACGGTTATTTATCAATAGTTGAATGCTTGGATCTTGATATGTGTTTCTCGAATTCGTTTATTCTCGCAGCCTGTTTACTTAGCAACAAGGCAGGAGTCGTCGTATAAAGTTTTCCAACGTTATTCAGCAAACATCAACAACTGCATACAAGATCGCTTTACGAAAATCAACACAAAGATCATCCTCACAAGAAGACAGTGCATTACGTATATAGCTTCTCTGCAATCGAAAAAAAAAGTTCGAACATTCCAGCATGACGTAAAAACACCCAATCAAAATAAAACTCCTCACCGGAACTATGCACTGTCCTACGTCATATAATGTTTAGTTTCGACCAGCTTTTACCCGTAAGATCTAGAATCTTCGATCGATAATAAACAAGTAAGTCCAGAAAATTCACAGCAATATCGACTGACAAAAATTGTCAACATTATACAAAGCTTGTTCTAACAACAACGTAAAATCAAATCAAAGTTAAATACATGCTATTATTGCATGAAGTGGAAAACAAAATGATGGGGTCTATTGTGTGCGTCTCAATCGTAACACACTGAACGGATTTGGACCACACTACATTACCTATGTTAGTGGCCTGCTTACCATACCATCATATTTTCTCTACCACAAAGATCAAATTCAAGATCATTGGAGTCCTTTTGTTGCTAAACAAGGTTTGCTCAATATCTTACAAACCCTGAAAGCGATGTCGTTTAATTTTGGTATAAGCTTACCAGTACTTCCAATCATGGGCCGTCGTCTTTCAGCTGTCGTTTAGTCGGACAGTCGATCGGTCCGGCGTTCCAAATTTCACCTTTTTTTTTCTTCAAAACAAAATTTTTTTCCTCTTATCTCACGAATAACGTAACCGGAATTCACCAAATTTCTTTGCAGATACTTTCAGTAACTTCGTATTTGTATTTTCTCAAATCAAGGTTATTATGGTTCAGAATTTTCTAAATTCCTTATGTGCTGTGTCTAAAAATTGGCTGGGCGATTTGGATAATTGTTTGCTTGCTGATATGTCAGATCGTGGCAAAGTTAAAACCCCAAGGTGAACAAATCATAGCTGAAGAATAAGAATGATTCAGGGCAAGGCGAAGTACCACTGAACAGATTTTTAACCTCAGAATAATCTGCGAGAAACTCCTACAGCACCAACAACATTTATATCACGTGTTTGTAGTCTTCCAGAAAGCGTTTGACCGAGTGTGGCATGCAGCTCCATGAGAGTGTATAACATCAGCCTTAACATTATGGAAGTCATCAGAAGCCTGTATGAAAAGGCTACCAGTGCAGTCCTCCACAACAGCGCCATCGGGAATTGGTTTAGAATCACAATCGGCGTCCGTCAAGGATGCCTACTCTCTCCAACACTCTTCAACATCTTCCTAGAGCGCATCATGTCAGATGCCCTTGCAGATCACGAGAGCACAGTCAGCATAGCGGGTAGAGCAATCTCCAACCTCCGTTTTGTGGATGACATTGATGGATTGGCTGGAGAGGAACAAGAACTTGAACAGCTGGTACAGAGGCTTTACACCACCTCCAGAGCCTTTGGAATGGAAATAAGTGCATAGTAGACCATAATGATGATCAACAACAGCAATGGCATCAACGCGGACATCAAAGTCCAAGGCCAATCCCTCAACACAGTGCATAACTTGAAATATTTAGGAGCCATTGTATCAGACAATTGCAAAACATGGCACCTCACAGCAGACCTACAACGAAGAATACAAAAGCATGGAGATGAGGTGCAACGGAAGACTTCTGTGTATTTTCTATACCAAGCACATCACCAACGACGACAGACCATCACACAAGCCATTGCACAACACGATGACATGCTCACAGTGGTGAAGAAATAGAAACTCCTATGGTATGGCCACATCACCAGAGTATCAAGCCTTGCAAAGACCATCCTTCAAGGCACTGTGCAAGGAGGTAGAAGAAGAGGGAGACAAAAAAGAGGTGGGAGGACAACATTCGAGAATGGACTGGCTTGACACTGATCGAAGCCATGAGGGTTGCTGAGGACAGAGAAAGAAGGAGTAGCTGGTTAAACTATCATCTGTGGTGCCCCAACGACTTTCAAATTACGGGATAGAATAGGAGGAAAATATCCAAACAGTAGAGATGATGAATATTGTAAATATTGTGCACGTTTTGTTGATTATGTTGTTACTTAAAATAGTTTGATTTTCGGTCCCTTCCCACCCCCCTCTCACCTCCCCGTGAACCCATTTGTCCCCAAAATCGAGCTTTCATTTCGAATGGAGGAAAAGCGCGACGCACTCACAAAGGACAAATTATTATTATTATTATTATTATTATTATTATTATTATTATTATTATTATTATTATTATTATTATTATTATTATTATTAGTAGTAGTAGTAGTAGTAGTAGTAGTAGTAGTAGTAGTAGTAGTAGTAGTAGTAGTAGTAGTAGTAATAGTAGTAGTAGTAGAACGACGCAATTACAAAGGACAAATTAGTAGTAGTAGTAATAGTAGCAGTAGTAGTAGTAGTAGTAGCAGCAGCAACAGTAGCAGTAGTAGTAGTAGTAGTGTTATTATTATTATTATTATTATTATTATTATTATTATTATTATTATTATTATTATTATTATTATTATTAATTTCCGGTCAGTTATTCTTGAGATAAGGCCCAGAATGTGTTTTAGAACGCATCCACAATTACAGGATGGACTAATAAAATGTTACCACTTTTTAATCGTAAATAAGTTGTTGTTTTTTTTAAAAATGAGAACGTTTTTGAAAAGTTTATTCAAAACAAGTCCAAATTATAATTTGATACCAAACATAATCAATTTTTTCATTGGATTTCCACAAACAATTCTTTTCTAGAGATATGCTTATCTCATGGCGCACAGACAACTCATGACCTGCCTACTCCCCTGATCTTTCTCCCGCAGACTACTTCCTTGGGGGAACATGAAGGAGAGAGTGTACTACGACAACCCACAGACCATTGGGCCCTGAAGACCAACATATGTCAGGAAATTCGGAGAATCCCACTTGAGATGTGTGGCAATATCATCACAAACTTCAACGTGCGTGTTGCAACTGTAATCCAGAGAAGAGGAGCGTGGATTGAGCATATCATCAATTATTAAACTGTGCACAGAACGAGTGAAAAAGTAGGAAACCTTTGGTATCAAATCATAATGTGGTGCTTCCGTGACATTTCTGTGAAGAAAATTTTCGAAAACGTTCTCAATGTAAAAACTTATGCACAATTAAAAAGTTGTAACATTTTATTGGCCCACCCTGAAATAGCAAGGTGCTGTTTCCCATGATGTCCCGTTGGGATGCCGTTTTTAATTTTTTAAATAGTATCCCCACTTTGTGGAAATTTAGATCTTTAAAATACCACTGTTTTTGTCGGTTCTATTTGTTCTTTCTCGTTCCTAAACTTTTCTATCAATCCACTATCTTCCTCGCTAAACCAATCATATGACCCACTATAGCGCCAAAACCGAGAGTTACCAGTATCACGAGATAATTAAAAATAATACGTGTTCTGTGTAATTTACAGAGATACCCTTAATACACAGTGTTAATAATTATCAGTATTTGCCACAGGTGCCTATCGCCAAAAACCTGATAATTACAAATATCATGGGATAATTACAATTATCAAGGGATAATTACAATTATCATTGAAAAATTACAAATGTTTCCAAGTGATCATGTTTGATTTTAAGTTTCGGCTCCAGCAATTCCATTGTAAATGCGCCAAAAAATTTAATTTTCACTAGATAATTACAATTTGTATGTGTTAATTCTAAATATGTCGTTGATATTTATAATTACTCCCTAACCTATCCTATCCTGTCCCGTAACCCGGAGGTCGTAGGGGCACCACAGATGATCGTTTAACCAGCATACTCCATCTTTCTCTGTCCTCAGCAGCCCTGATGGCTTCGCTCCGTGTCAAACCAGTCCATTCTCGAATGTTGTCCTCCCACCTCTTTTTCGGTCTCCCTCTTCTTCTACCTCCTTGCACTGTGCCTTGCAGGATGGTCTTTGCGAGACCTGATGATCTGGTGACGTAGCCATACCATCGGAGTTTCCGTTTCTTCACCACTGTGAGCAGGTCATCGTGTTGTCCAATGGCTTGTGTGATGGTCTGTCGGACATCGTCGTTGGTGATGTGTTGGGTATAGGAAATGCCCAGAAGTCTTCTGTAGCACCTCATCTCCATGCTTTGTATTCTTCGTTCTTCTTACTCCATGATATTGTAATTATCAGGGTTTTGGCGCTATTAGGCCCTCATATATGTGAATTACATTGAAAACGCGTTAATTACCATGATCACTGATACCTGTAAATGCAAGTTTTGGCGCTAGTAAGCCGCCTTAGCCAGAATTAAGCATGATGTCGTAAAAATGTTATTTATCAAGTGAAATTTGTAATTATTATGTTTTAATTACAATTTTGGTTTTTAGAGCACTTCCAGGAGGATTACTAGAGCCAGAACCGAAAAGTAAACAAGATTGTCATAAACTTCCCGTGCGCGTTATGAAATAATTAGCTTTATTCTGAGATGATTCCTACAAACCTGACATTAGTTTGTAAACGGTTTTAAACTTTCCAATTTCATGTATATGTTACCGGCAATGTGTGAAATCCCGGAATTGTATAGAATGCATAGGTAAGGTATAAAATTGCATAGGTAAGGTATAGACTAACACCATCGGGTATTCTATACCTTACCTAGGCATTCTATACAATACCGGGATTTTACACATTGCCGGTAACATATATACGCATTCATCAAAAGACCTTTTTAAAAAAAATACAATTACACAATTTGACACAAAGAGAGAAACTTAAAATACTCAAGATATAAAATACAAAACAGTTGAAACACCAATATACGTTTTGCTAATTTTATGGTTTTCTTCTTCCTCACTCAAATAATAATTATAATAATAATTAAAACGGAATTCAAGAAAACTAAGTACTAAAGTAATAAAATAATAACTAACTGAAATATAATATGATTTTATCTCTCTCTCTCTTTCTCTGAAGCAATCCGGGTCTTCTCAAAATGGCGGACGAGACGCATCACGTTGAATTTTGTCTTGATAAAGACCGGGTTTGAAAGTGATCAACGGCGCTGACGTGTATGAAACTTGGTAGAAAGGTTCATAAGGACAGTGGTCAACGAGCTGCGGACTTAATTTTGTGAAATTCGGCAGGATTCTTCGGTATTTATCAACAGTTGTTAATTTTCTCCTGTTCTTTATAGACATTTTCCTTGCGACTTTTCCACCACACCCTTACCTACCCACCCCAAATGATGTGAACTAATATCACTACGTTACCTGGATACGTCCACTACCGCACCACCATACAACCCCCATACTCCACCCATTATCCCATCCCTTGTTGCCCGTATTGCTGAATTGAGCTCACTATATTGAGTAGACCATGCTGCCGTGAACTGACAAAACCGAGCAAGTCCACAAAACCTACTTTCGAGAAAATCGACGTTTTGTGTTGCGCTATATTACGCGATCGTTTTTGGAAGTTTAAGGGCTTATTATAATGCAATTCCTCGATTTAAGAGTGCATACCTTGATTGTTAAAGAAATGTTTGATAGATTTGATGTTTTAAGACTATTTGTGGACTTGCATTGTTTTGTCAGATTATTCTTGAGATAGATCTTTGTTGAGAACATGACAAAACCAAGCAAGTCACCCGCTTGGTTTTGTCAGTTTATTATTGAATTAAATCCTTGTTAAAAAAATTCACAAAACCAAGTAAGTCAAATCCGCTTGGTTTTGTCAGTTTATTATTAAGTAAATCCTTGTTTTCAAAATTCACCAAACCAAGTAAGTCCCATAGGCCGTTTCGTTTCTTTGTTAAAAAGTCTGACGAGATGAGTCACATAAGTTGGGTTTTGTAAGATGTGGGTGCGGCAGTTACAGTGAGTGTATATGTGTGCCTGTTTATTGTTTTTAGCCATTCTTCACTTAATATTTCTGGGTTGGTATGCAGGAGTCATGTTTTTTTTGCTCTCCCTTCAAAATAATATTAGATGCAGCCAATTTAATTTTAAAAATACAAAACTATTTTCCTTTCAGTTTCCTATTGTAGCGATCTTTACACCACGTGTATGTCTTGTATTTTGTTGCCCTTGTTGTGTGTCTGTAATATATTTGTTGCTGTTTGTTTGTGGGTTCGGGCACTGAATAGAATAGGCCCAACGTTTCCCGGCGTGTCGTAAGAGGCGACTAACAGGGGTAATGTTAGCACGGCATCACTGGGCGAAAGTCTTCTACACAGAAGTCACCGGCCAGGGCGAGGAACCTCACGTTGCTACAGGTTCAACGACCACGTGCTCGGGGCCAAGGCGAGCCACACTGTATTCGTGGATTTCGGCTGTGCCCAACAGCCTGGAGAGGATTGGGCACCGCCAGGTCCTTTTTTGCCCAAGACACACTTCATGCATGATGACACTATCCACTAATTCCATACCGGATAGGTCATCGCCCGGCTCAAGGACCGCGCCTTCCGTTGGCCACCAGGACGGAGGTGTTAAGTATGCTACTGATGGACAATTTAGCAAGATCCGCACGAGAAACAACATCGTCATAGGAACCTGGAATGTCAGGACCCTAACTGCGGAAGGAAAATTAGAAGAACTGGCCCGCGAGTTGGACCGCTATCGATGGAACGTTCTAGGCATTAGCGAACTGCGCTGGAAAGGCCTAGGTGAAACAACGACAGACAAAGGCCACAAGCTCTATTTCAGCGGTAGAGATGACAGGCACGAACACGGCGTTGGATTCTTGGTCCACAAGAACATTCTAGCCACTGTCATGGGTTGCCGCCCAGTCTCCAGTAGACTCATTACCATCCGCCCGAGAGCAGCCCCTTTCAACATCACCATCATCCAGACCTATGCCCCAACATCAGACTATGACGACAGCGAAGTGGAGGATTTTTATGAAAATCTACAGGCGGTCCTTGACCAAGTGCCGAAGAAGGACATAGTCATAGTGCAAGGCGACTGGAATGCCAAGGTTGGCCAAGATGCGCACAACAACTGGGGAGACACATGTGGACCTCACTGCAACAACGAGACAAATGACAGGGGTCTGAGATTCTTGGAGTTTGCCAGATACAACAATCTGGTACTGGCAAACACGCTTGGTCTCCACAAAAACTCCAGACGATGGACATGGCACAGTCCCGGGGGGGAGCATCACAACCAAATAGACTACATCATGGTCAAGAAACGCTTCAGATCAAGCATCAACATTGGCAGGACACGCACTTTTCCAGGAGCAGACATCGGAAGTGACCACGATCTCTTGACGATGTCTTTCCGGCTCCACTTGAAGAGAGTAAATACTGCAGTAGACTGAAGTTCGACCTGGACAAACTGCAAGACCCCGGAGGTGGCAGAACTATTTCAGGCCACAATTGAAGGGAAATTTGCACCACTGCTCATTTGGGGGGGGGGCTGGTGAAGTAGATGTCAACACCATGACCACCACCTTCAACTCAGCTGTGACAGATGCCGCCACTGAGATCCTTGGCAAGCACCGACCAAAGAAGAAGCCGTGGATCACACCTGAACTTTTGGATCTGTGTGATAAACGAAGAGAGATTAAAAAAAGGAAAGAAAAAGAACACCTCACAGGGAGCTGATGTCTACCGAAAAATCAACAATGACATCCGAAAAGGCATGCGCACAGCAAAGGAGAACTGGATAGAAGATCAATGCCAGGAAATAGAGAACAGTCTGAACAAGAACAACAGCAAGAAGGCCTACCAGACTGTAAAGCGGCTGACAAGTTTAAAACAGCCCAAAGTCTCCACGATCCAAAGCAAGTCTGGCATATGCCTTACAGAAGAACAAGAAGTCTTGGACAGATGGACAGAGTACTGCTCTGACCTTTGCAGCCATACACCAAATGGAGACCCATCAGTTCTAGCATGTCCCGAGAACAGAGAAGAAGAAATCCTCCCAATTCTCCGGGAAGAAGTTGAGGCAGCAGTGCAATCGCTAAAGAAAGGGAAGTCAGCGGGAGTGGACAACATACCCGCGGAACTTCTACAAGCAGGAGGAGAAGCGATGATTGATGCCCTCACCATTATCTGTAACAAGATCTGGCAGAGTGGAGAGTGGCATATACCATGGACCCAGTCGCTTGTCATCACTCCTCCCAAAAAAGGTAACCTTCAGGAGTGTGAAAATTACCGCACCGTCAGCCTCATCATCCATCCCAGCAAGGTCCTCCTGAAAATATTACTCAACAGGTTGAAAACCCAAGCTGAACAAATCATAGCTGAAGAACAAGCAGGATTCAGGGCAGGGCGAAGTACCACTGAACAGATTTTCAACCTCAGAATAATCTGTGAGAAATACCTACAGCACCAACAACATCTATATCATGTGTTCATAGACTTCAAGAAAACGTTTGACCGAGTCTGGCATGCAGCTCTATGGGCAACAATGAAAGCGTACAACATCAGACCTAAACTTATTGAAGTCATCAAAAACCTGTATGACAAGGTTACCAGTGCAGTCCTCCACAACAGCGCCATCGGGAACTGGTTCAGAACAACAATCGGTGTGCGTCAAGGATGCCTACTCTCTCAAACACCCTTCAACATCTTCCTAGAGCGCATCATGTCAGATGCTCTTGCAGATCACGAAGGCACAGTCAACATAGGGGGTAGAGCAATCTCCAATCTTCGTTTTGCGGATGACATTGATGGATTGGCTGGAGAGGAACAAGAACTTGAACAGATGGTACAGAGGCTTGACACCACCTCCAAAGCTTGTGGATTTGAAATAAGTGCAGAGAAGACCGAAATGATGACCAACAACACCAATGGCATCAACACGGACATCAAAGTCCAAGGCCAATCCCTCAACACAGTGCATAGCTTCAAATATTTAGGAGCCATTGTATCAGACAATGGGTCCCGACAGGAAGTCCTCTCCAGGATCGCACAAACAACTGCTGCCCTGACAAGGTTGAAGCCATTTGGAAAGACAGGACCATCATTCTACATTCCAAAGTATGACTGCTGCGCTCCCTTGTCATCTCCATCTTCCTATATGCTTGCGAAGCATAGACCTTCACAGCAGATCTACAACGAAGAATACAAAGCATGGAGATGAGGAGCTACAGAAGACTTCTGGGCATTTCCTATACCCAACACATCACCAACGACGAAGTCCGACAGACCATCACGCAAGCCATTGGACAACACGATGACCTGCTCACAGTGGTGAAGAAACGCAAACTCCGATGGTATGGCTACGTCACCAGATCATCAGGCCTTGCAAAGACTATTCTGCAAGGCACAGTGCAAGGAGGTAGAAGAAGAGGGAGACCGAAAAAGAGGTGGGAGGACAACATTCGAGAATGGACTGGTTTGACACTGAGCGAAGCCATCAGGGCTGCTGAGGACAGAGAGAGATGGAGTATGCTGGTTAAACGATCATCAGATTCTGTGGTGCCCATACGACCTCAGGGTTACGGGACAGGATAGGATAGGATAGGAAAGGATAGTTTGTTTGTTTGTTTCCACACCTCGTGGAAGTTGCCGCGTAGGCGGAAGATCTACAGGATCCTTCATGGCGGGGCAGGAAAGTACATGAAGAAAACTCTTTTTCAAAAAGCCGAACACGTCCTTTGCTGACCGAAATTTCGTCATAATTTTCACAGGAAAATAATATTGCACAGCAGCAATAACATGGATTCTCACTGGTCCACTTCATCTTAAGGCGCTTTCTCATTGGTCGGTAGGACTTACTTTTCTTTGTCAAGTTATTGTAGAAAATGACGTCATCATGCCAACTCGAGCATCAGCCAGAGGATCGCCGAAACAAAATCGCAGGGGACTTGCTTGGTTTTATCAGTTTATTCCCCCACTTAAAATTTTTTTAACAAGGACTTACTCTATGATATCTCCAAATCTAAACATAGTTCGGATTTGATTTTTACAGGTAAGATGCGTCATTCTCTTGCAAGTTTGATGGCGCAAAAAACTCATTTTCGACCTTAGGTGGACTTACTCGGTTTTGTCAAATCACGGCAGCATGCCTTCTACTGCCATCGAACATCGAATAAAGACGGGGGTGTTTACTTGGACTCTGATAACATTACTGTACAGAAGAGCAGCAAGTTTCTGTCGGCGACAAAAATATCGAGGCCTACGAGTTGGGAAGTGTGGCTTGTCTTTTCTTCTGGCTTCATTGACTCTAACGCTGTTGTTGTTATGCGGCGACGTGGAAGCCAATCCTGGGCCATTCTTTGATCATCCAGGACAGGACTATTACTACATGCAGGCACCAACCACGACGCAGTCCAAAACCCCTTTGTCTAGCGAAGAAAAGTTGGACAGAATTTTCCGCATGAACATGAACTTCGAGTTCCGTTTTCAGACCCTGGAACACAGTTTGGCCACTAACTGTCAGCAGATTTTTCAAAAATTACACGGCATGGAGGGGTCGATTCAGCACAACGCCAACGCACTGTCCAACATGAAGGGGGAGCAGGACATGTTGAAGACCAGGCTGGAGAAGCTGGAGGAGATAGTGGAACAGCGTGAGCGGCAGGGCAGACGAACCAACCTTCTCTTCCATGGACTGAAGGAAGCTGCTGGTGAGTTGGGCGCCTTGCGCGGCGTCATCCTACGTCTCTTACATCAGTACTTCCCTGAGAAAACGTGGCGCGATACTGATATCGAAGACTTGCGACGAATAGGGGCGAACTCACCTTCAAGAAAACCACCGGTGCTCGTTACCTTCACCAGCCAGTCCGATGCCCAGCTGATTCTACGCAACAAGGAGAGAAGAAACGAAATGAGAAGTAAAGTCGACGTGCGTATTTCAGCAGACCTGACCAAACATCAGAGAGACACTATTGCAAGGCATAAAAGGGAGGGTAAACATGCTTTCTATCTTAGGGGTCGGCTGATTGTCCAAGACTTCCATGCGAATGGTCGTGCCAGCGAACATCAGAATAATACTTACAACAGACGAAGCAACAGCAACGACATTCAGAACACAGGGATCAGTTCACAGAATATGTCACGTTATTGCGATGACCATACCGACGCGAGCACAACTGAACATGGGCGTGATCAGCAACCACTATCCAATGTCGGCGGGCAGCAGCGCGAGAGGCAACAGTACAACGAGTGCGCTGGTGGCGATGACCACGGTGACGACAGTGGCAATGACCGAGAGCGGCGGCTGGAGAGTGGAGAGGAGCGGTTACACGACAGGCCGAGGCTGACGGTGGCATCGGCGGCGCCGCAGTTCGAGGGCGAAGCTGAGGCCAACCTCGCTGATGGTTGGTCGAATGTGGCTGGCGACGACTACGACGAAGATTGGCCAGTCTGTGGCCAGTTCGCGAACGTACCCCACGACAGGCAGGGAGTTGATACTGCAAACGAGTCCGAGCATACGGAGGAGCATGGCGGCTTATCACAGGCGAAGCGGCCACGACTACGCGGATTTGGGAGGGGCTCTCCCGGGACCCTTAGCAGCGGCAGCGCTACAGGTCCGGGTGACGGTTCGAGCCATCTGGGGCGAGGTCGCGCGAACAGGCGACTCAGTACGGGTGAGCAGCATTCCCCACCATTAACACGATCGCAAAGTTCGGCGAGGCAGAGCAAGATCCCGGAAGCTTGGAGCAGTTCGAGTGCGAGGGGAGATCATCATGCGGACAACACCAACAGACCGACGGCGGTCGACGCCGGCAGTTGAGGGAAAGACCAAGGCCCAGAGTCACTTAATCATACTGGTACACGTTCACAAACAGTAAGTGCTGCCTCTAAAACAGATGATAGCAACGTAAATAGTTCTTTTAATTTAACTTTTTGTACCTTTAACATTGAGGGTTTTTGGACAACTTTAAATGAGTTAGACATGGAGTCCTTCGTACGTAAATATGATGTCGCCTTATTGGTAGAAACATTCGTTGAAAATATTCCACAGTCTGTGTTCCCTGACTACGACGTTTTTGTCAGTCCTGCATTAAAAATAACAGACAGTGTACATGGACGCCTTAGTGGGGGATTATTACTTCTTGTTAAGAAACTATATAGCAATCATTTTGAACAAATCTTAATAGAGTTTGACAATATTATTGCAATGAAAATCTCTCATAATCTGCTGGGTTTAGAAAGGGACTGTATTCTTGTATGTGTGTATCTACCACCAGAAAACGCCAAATATTACCAGGAGACGGATATTTATAATGGCGTTACGATGCTAGAAGACTGCTTATTAGATCTTGGTAATCGTTTTGATGATCTGCCCCTAGTTATTTGTGGTGACATGAACGCCAGGACGGCTTCTAGGAACTCAAGCGTAACACGTGATCCTATTGACAATATTGATGATTTCGTTAATGATGAAGAATATGAAACTGCAAATGACGATGCGAACGATCGTGTTTCTAAAGACACAACCGTTAACACTTTTGGAAAATATTTACTGAACGTTTGTGATGAATTTTGTTTGTCTATTGTAAACGGCCTTAAATGCCGTAATTTTTCTAGTGACTATACGTACGTCTCCCAGACTGGGTGTAGCGTGATTGACCTTTTTATTGTTTCTAATGGCATTCTTAACAAGTGTATACACTTTAAGGTTTTACCAATGGTGGAGTCGAAACATGCAGCGGTAGAATTGTTTTTCCGCTGTGGCGAAACAGTAGAGGTAAAGAAAAGTAATACTCCCGGCTTTTCATTTTCAAAGTATACATGGGATTGTGAACAGCGTTCTACTTTTTGTGAGGTTATGAATTCAGACAGAGTTAAATCTGCTATTGAAGAGGCATGTAACATTATTGATTTCAACATCGATCTTGCCTTAGAAAAGTTTAACGATTGTTTTAATATTTCTGGCAAATGTATGCTAAAGAATATATACGTGGGATCTGAGAAAAGGAGAGTGTGGTTTGATTTAGAATGCAAGCAAAGTAGAAAGGTTCTGAGACAGCACTTGAGAAAATTTCACATACACAACAGAGACGAAGATAGACTGGGTTACACACAAAAAAGACGAGAGTACAAAGAATTACTTCGACGTAAGAAATTTGATTTTAAAGCAACTTTTATTCAATCGTTACACGACAACATGAATAATTCTGCGAAGTTCTGGGATTCGATTCGCTCAGTACGCCCACGCTCTTCTTGTCAGTCCAACATTTCAAAAGAGCAATGGTTAGAGCATTTTAAGAATGTGTTTATGTCTGATTCTATTGATGGGGAGGGTGTTGATAGTGATGGTGATGGTGTGACGTTTGTTGAACCTAGTGTTTCTAATTTAAAAGTGCATCCAGACGACATGTTAAACTGTCGCATTTCCGAACCCGAAATAACGGCTGCTATTAATGCGTTGAAGAATAAGAAAGCCGCAGGTCCTGATGGTATTATTGGAGAGTTTTATAAGAACAGTGTTGATTGTATCATGCCCTTCTTGTTCAAATACTTTAATTATATTTTTGACAAAGGTTTATTCCCGAGTGATTGGACGTTAGCTATTCTACAACCTATCCACAAAAAAGGTGATTTGAGTAATCCTGATAATTTCAGAGGCATTTCACTGTTAAATATTTGTAGTAAAATTTACAGCTTTGTTTTAAATCAGCGAATAAACAAGTGGATTGAAGAACATGATCTAATCGGCGAAGAACAAGCGGGATTTAGAAAAGAGCATAGTACAGCTGATCATGTTTTTACTTTGTATGCTATGGTTCAGAAACAACTTGTCAGACACAGAAAACGTTATGTAGCGTTCATTGATTTCAGGAAGGCCTTTGACAATATTTCTAGAGATAAGCTATGGAAGGTCCTTAAAAAGAATGGCTTGAATGGTAAGATTTTAAAGGCTTTGAAAAGTATGTATGCAATTGTTAAGGCGAAGATACGGGTTGGGGGTGACTTCACTGATACTTTTATGTGCCCTCGCGGCCTGAAGCAGGGGGAAATATGTTCACCGATAATTTTTTCGCTCTTTGTAAATGAATTGACGAAGGACATACTGGCAGATGGAAAACACGGGATCCAGTTATCACCAGATTTTATTCAGCTATTGATTTTGCTGTTTGCTGATGACGTGGCTCTTATTTCAGATACTATAACTGGTCTTCAAACACAACTAAACATTTTGTACAACACTGCAAGGAACCTAGATCTAGTTGTTAATTTAGACAAGTCTAATGTTGTTGTCTTTAGAAATGGTGGCCATCTTGCTTCAAGTGAACGATGGTGTTATGGTGATGAACCTTTGAAGACTGTAAACTCTTACAAGTACTTAGGAATATGGTTGACTCCGCGTCTTAGTTTCACTCGTACTATGGACGATCTTGCTTGTCGTGCCAGGAAAGGAGTAATGGCTATTATAAGAACGCTTTGGACTGTTGGTGAACATTCTCCGAATCTATTTTTTAAATTGTTTGACTGTCAAATTCAACCTATTTTGACATACGGTTCAGAAATATGGGGACTGACAAAAAATCAAGAAATTATTGAACGTGTCCATCTTTTTGCTTTAAAGAAGTTCTTGGGGGTACATCCCAAGGCTCCTAGACATCTTGTGTACGGAGAAACAGGCAGATATCCTTTGTTTGTGACGACTCATGTAAGATGTATTAAGTTTTGGCTACGCCTGTTGTTTCTAGGTGATGACCGATATTCTAAAAAAGCGTACAACATGCTCTTGTTTTTGCAAAGACAAAACTACGTTACCTGGGCTTGTGCTGTGAGGAATATTTTATATATGTATGGTTTTGGCGTCGTTTGGGAAGCACAGGGTGTGGGTGACGTACCCTCTTTCGTTCGCTGTTTTAGGGAAAGGCTAATTGATTGTGCAAAACAAAACTGGCACTCATCACTGATGTCACATCATTTGTACAGTGTGTACACTAACTATAATCAATCACTTTCTCTGTGTCAGTATGTACTTTCAGTAAAGAACATTTTTGTACGAAGACAGTACACTCGCTTTAGAATTGGTATGTCTAAATTAAATTGTCATTTCCTTCAGTATAAGCCTATTGCAGATGATAGGAAAGCTTGTCCATTTTGTCAGACAGTCGATGAAACTGAGGTTCATTTTTTATTAGCATGTCCACTGTACAATGAAATTAGAAATGAATTAATTCCTGTAAAATACTGCAGACATCCGTGTTTGGCCAAGTTTCGACTGTTGGTATCATGCCCAGTTTCAGCTGTTGTTAATAATCTGGCTGTATTTATATATAAAGCTCTTTGCTTGCGTGAAAGAATGATGAAGCAAAATGGTTGAATGTAATATAGTGCTTGCGATGATATGTATCATATAAGTATGCCTTCTTGCATTGTTTATGTTTTTGTTTATTTTATGTATTAGTTACTTTGGCCCACTCATTGTAACGGGCCGGTGGTCTATACAATAAACCATTCTGATTCTGATTCTGATTCTCTGAAGCAATCCCGTTCCCGATCTGACAAACAATTACACGTATCAATTTATGAAAATATTTTATGCATTTACAAAATTGAGGTTTAATATTATATTTCCAACAAGTATATCATAAAATTGAATATTCAAATTACCGTGTCTGTCTAGAAAAGAATCCAGAATCACCACAGTGAAAAATGAAAGTAGCAACACAAGATTTCCAAATCACACAAAATAAGCATTCACACTTCGTTTTTCCAAGTCTGTCTTTCATTCCACTAACACACCTTATCCTAGTCCTATTTCATTCAATCACAGACACTCTCAGAGGCAACCCTTCTGTTTGTTTGTATGTAGATTATAGTCACACGACACTTTCGCATATAGGTGACTACTGGACCGATTTATACTGACACCAGCGGGCCAGTTGTTGGTAAAGGGGAAAATAATATGATCACACGTTGACCAATCCGGGATTCGAACCAGCGACCTTTCGGTTACTAGCAAGACGCTCTTACCAACTGAGCTCCCCGGCCCCGACACACCTTCTGTTGTTTGTAGATTATAGTCACACGACACTTTCGCATATAGGTGACTACTGGACCGATTTATACTGACACCAGCGGGCCAGTTGTTGGTAAAGGGGAAAATAATATGATCACACGTTGACCAATCCGGGATTCGAACCAGCGACCTTTCGGTTACTAGCAAGACGCTCTTACCAACTGAGCTACCCGGCCCCTCACACCTTCTGTTCTCCAAACAGTCTTTATATAGACGAGTCTCATCACTGAGATATTCCTGAACTAGGACATATAGTACCAAAACAAAGCGAATACCTACGCTACGTGCCTATGTCAACAGGCGTTGCTTGTGTACTTATAAGTTTACACTATAAATACATCATTTATACATAAATATAAATATTTACCAATTCACTTCGTGACAACTTCCCCGGACAAAGAATTTTTATTTTCCCACAAGGGGAAAAAAGGTTATAAACAACAGAAAACACTCTCCAACTTTACTCATTGATCTGCAAACTATCAGTTATAAGATTAGCAATAAGGTATGATCTCCGCAATAAAAACTGTCATTTGTCACCCGCGACAACTACTTAAAGCTTTCTACAGACAAAGACTCTCAATTGTCACCCACGACAACTATTTAAAGTTATCTGCAGACAAGGAAAACGATTCATGTTAGTTAGTTATTCGTTGCTTACAGTGTACAGCGGACTGCAAAGAGCCGAATATATATATATATATATATATATATATATATATATATATATATATATATATATATATATATATATATATATATATATATATATATATATATATATATATATATATATATATATATATATATATATGCCTACATTGCTAAATAGGAAGCCCTAGAGACCATTTGGGAGAAAGCGTCTAATATTAGAGATACAGGATAGGATAGGTCTAATATTCCCAAGCTGACCCAATAGACCTTATACATAAATGAGGAGTTTTGGAAGTGTTTTCAAGTAAAAAAAAAAGGTAGGTTACTGGTTTAGCGAAGAAGATAGCTTTGTAGATTGATAGAACAGAGCAGGAATGAGAAAGAACAAAAGAGAAAGACAGCGACAGTAGGAATTTAAAGCACCAAATTTCCAGAAAGTGGGGATACTATTTATACAGAAAGCCCCAGTACTCCGCCCCCACGCCCCCTCCTCGGGGAAAACAAATCATGGGGTATAACATCCAAAGTACTCTCATATAATTCAATATAAATTATGCATGAATTCTTAAGATCTACACACATTAATATTAGTCCTAGTGCATGTAGGATCTAAACTTCACTCAAAACTGCACATGTCACCAGATAAATTTATTGCCAGAAAATTGATCGTAAAGAAAATCAAATCGTCAAAGTAAAGAATAAAACAAACGAACACAAAATTCAAAATTAATCATAGCATATATATAAATCAGAAGTCAGATATGATTACAACTCACAAAATTAAAACATCTGAAATATCAATATAAAATAAAAGTTAATCTTTCACACTCGCGTTCTAATAGACATAATAAACATTTACAAAATACACATTCATTATTATCACACAACACAAGCATACTACATAAAACTTATGTCCACACAAGCTGATCACAAATCGCACGCACTCTCTCGCAAGATTGGGTGATAAAGAAGGGGAGAACAGCTGAAACAACACTAAAAGTTTGTAAATTGTATGTTTCCCTTCTTTCTCACTCGTAGTAGAATAATAATTAAAACGGAATTCAAGAAAACTAAGTGCTAAAGTAATACAATAATAAATAGCTGAACTGTAATATGAATTTTAACTCTCTCTCTCTCTCTCTCTCTCTCTCTCTCTCTCTCTCTCTCTCTCTCTCTCTCTCTCTCTCTCTCTCTCTCTCTCTCTCTCTCTCTCTAGCAATCCAGTTCCTGGTGTGACAGCATTTATCAATTTATGAACATATTTTATGTACTTACAAAAATGAGTTTTAATATTATATTTCCAACATTGAAATCATAAAATATAAACATTCAAGTTACCGTGCTGTCATGAACAGAATCCAGAATAACCACAGTGAAAAATAAAAGTAGCCTACACAGTAACACACTATTTGCAAGTCACACAAAATAAGCCTTCACACTTCGTTTTTCACAGTCTATCTTTCATTCCACTAACACACCCTACCCTAGGTCTATTTCATGAAATCACACTCTCAGACGCACACGAGAACAACCTTTTGTTCTCCAAACAGTCTTTATATAGCCGCGTCTCATCACCGAGATCTTCCTGATCTAGGAAATTAGTACCAACCCAAAGCGAAAACTTACGCTACCTGCCAATGTCAAAAACCGTCGCTTGTGTACTTTATAAATACGTGATGTATAGGTAGCGGAGTATTTGACTCCCGTCTCTCGGCCACGACCTTGAGAACATTGCTCCACCCGAGCTGTTATTTTTATTTTATCCCTCAAAAGAGGGACATAAAAATATTTGCCCTGCAAGGCGGTGAAGCGTGGTAGGTTTGTTTGTATGTAGATTATAGTCACACGACACTTTCGCATATAGGTGACTACTGGACCGATTTATACTGACACCAGCGGGCCAGTTGTTGGCAAAGGGGAAAATAATATGATCACACGTTGACCAATCCGGGATTCGAACCAGTGACCTTTCGGTTACTAGCAAGACGCTCTTACCAACTGAGCTACCCGGCCCCACGCGTGGTTGGTAGAATCGGGTTGCCGGCTACTAGTGCCACGCACTCTTCTGCAAAGTCGCTGCCACCGACCTGCATAGAATGCCTGCCGACAATGTAGTCCCGCTCACCACCAAAAGCAGAAGGCGAATGGTCAGTAGGGGAGAACAAATGTCGTGTCGACTGTGCCTGAATAACCCAATGGCATCCCCAAAGCAGGAGCCACCAAAGGCTAGTCTAACCAAAAAATTCAAGGTAGACAATTTCTCTCCCAAGCCTCAACCAGTCGCCTCCCTTTCCGCTACATACACATAAATATAAAATATTTACCAGTTCACTTCGTGACAAAGATCACTTGAATATATTTGTAATTTTTCAATGATAATTGTTATTATCCCTTGATAATTGTAATTATCACATGGTAATTGTAATTATCTCGTGATATTTGTAATAATCAGGTTTGGGCGCTGATAGGCCGTCATACAGTCACCTACCTTTTTTTTCCCTTGAAAACTCTCCTAAAACTCCCCATTTGTGTATGGGGTCTGGTCTGTTGGGTCAGCTTGGGGATATTGGACGCGTTCTGCCAAATGGTCACTATAGGGCTTTCTAAGTAATTATTATTATTTAGCAATTTAGGCATATTATATGTAAGTGTTTTGTTAATATTTTAGAATGACGTTTATCTTCGATTTTGTTTTTGTAAACGGGGGTTCGATAAATTAAAGAACAGCCTCCCCTGCATGGGATGACTTTATTGTAAAGTGACCGGCTGGTGGAGTGCTTTCAGTTTTACTATTAAGGTTGTTTTAGCAGATCTTTTATAAAGATCGTGGGTCAGTCTTTTTTCAACCAAGATGTGGTCCTGATTCGGCTCCTTGCAGTCAGCTGGACCCAATAAACAATGACTAACTAACTACTGTTTTCTATGAGGATGCAGTGTAACTATCGAGAATGTTTGACAAACATGGACTTTCTGGGTTTTGTAACTGTTATACCACAGAGTTGCTGGCTCAGGTTTCCGTCGTTTTGTGAAGTATCATAATTGCATCACAAGGTGGGCTAGAGTACTTCTGTTTATCCACAAGAGGCATTACTCAAGACTGCTTGTAGCACATCGTCGGAAACGGGACTGCAGTTGTTTGTAGATTATAGTCACACGACACTTTCGCATATAGGTGACTACTGGACCGATTTATACTGACACCAGCGGGCCAGTTGTTGGTAAAGGGGAAAATAATATGATCACACGTTGACCAATCCGGGATTCGAACCAGCGACCTTTCGGTTACTAGCAAGACGCTCTTACCAACTGAGCTACCCGGCCCCACTTCGCATATAGGTGACTACTGGACCGATTTATACTGACACCAGCGGGCCAGTTGTTGGTAAAGAAGAACCAGCGACCTTTCGGTTACTAGCAAGATGCTCTTACCAACTGAGCTACCCGGCCCCTCCGGGACTGCAGTAGCAAACGGAACTTCTAATGTAGGGCAAAATAAGCAATATGCAGCTAAGGCCTAACGGTACGAGTGAAGAGCTCTGAGCTGTGAAGATTTAGCCTATTGAGAGACGACTGTTTACCTAACAGTATTTAGTGCAGCAACGGAGTTTGTTGTTGTTAGGCAGCCTACCTACGAGTTGGTAGATACATCTAAAGCTTTCCAACATTGACCTATGATAAGAAAAGGAGGATAGTGACTTTATGTATTTACTAAGCTGTTTGCACTGGTACTAGATAACGACCTTTGAAGATACTCGCTAACCCTCCTCTTCCCCTTCTCCACATTCCTACACTCTCTGTCTGTCTGTCTGTCTGTCTGTCTCTCACTCTCTCTCTCTAACTCTCTCTCTCACTCCTCCCGCCCTTCCCACTTCCCACCCACCTCAAAAAAAGCTCCCCAAAATATTCCTCCCCCCCCCCCCCAGATTACGCTCAGGAGCTAAAAAACACCACCAACAACGACTGACACCTATTAGTGGAGACAGTCCTTTCCAAACACCGCCCCTAACCCCTACACACAGACACATCTATACATCCCCCTTTCTAAACCCTGAAGAGCAACGACCGTTAAACGTCTCGTTCTCCCATTTCGTCTCTTATATCTTCCAACTACTCCTACCCCGAGTACAAAACAGGGCAGCCCCAAAGCTCTAAGACCTCTTTTCTACATTCTTCGTAAATATATACCTCTACCACCAACAAACATCATCAACCTCAAAACTGGTAAACGTAAAAGTTCGTACAAACACCCTTCAACCAAATTCTTCTCGGTTTTCCTAACAATATGGTCCGTTCCCCCACTCGACTACTGCAGGATAAAATACAGGGCTGGATCCTTCAAGTAAAACGATAAAATCCTTGAGGTGGAACAAACTTCTAGGTCCGGTAGAAAACAAATTGGCAGCCCATGGAGTCTTAGACTCTTGAAAGGCCAATTGATATATTGCGGAGGTTTCATGATTTCTGTAGTAGGGTTTACGTATAGATCAGCATTCAGTAACTTATAGAGATCACTAATACTATAATTTGAGCTTTATAAACCCTTCCAGACAAGTACAGTATCAGAACGGAATGCCGAGAATGATTTGTGGTTCTGTGGGTTCCATATGAACCCCTGCCCCCCCCCCCCTCCCACCCGCCCCGCTTCCCCTCACCACAACACTTCTCTCTCACACCTCCTCACCCCCTCTCCTGGATATTTCCAGCAAACTTAACACCAACTATTAATTTTAGATCATTCGTTTAAAAATAATTAAGCTGCCCACTATCTAACTGACCAACCAGTGCACCAACGATTGAACAAACTAACAACTTCAGGCATACAATAGCAAAATGAAATGGAAATATTTTCTGTCCTGCTCTGTTCTATTCAGGACAACTATTCCCAAAAAGCTGCAAGTACATAACGTACGTCTTGTTACTTTTAGTAAGTTTCGCACCATATCTGTCAGGTTCTCTGCCGCACTGGGGATTTTACGTAACACCTTTTTTCTCCTAAAAAATACATATACAAGAAAAACAAAAACAAAAAATGGTTTAGTGAAGTTAGGATAAAACCTAGACACACGCACCCTTATTATGCTTTTAACAATCGTTGTTGTTGTTGTTGTTGTTGTTGTTGTTGTTATTGTTGTTCCTGTTGTTATTTTTATTATTGTTGTTGTTGTTGTTGTTGTTGTTGTTCTTCTTCTTCTTCTTCTTCTTCTTCTTCTTCTTCTTCTTCTTCTTCTTCTTCTTCTTCTTCATCATCATCATCATCATCATCATCATCATCATCATCATCATCATCATCATCATCTTCTTCTTCTTCTTCTTCTTCTTCTTCTTCTTCTTCTTCTTCTTCTTCTTCTTCTTCTTCTTCTTCTTCTCCTTGTTTTTAAACCATAGGGTTAAGTAAATTGACAGTATTTTGTAGTTCATACATTTTATCGTTGAGTTGTTCAATTTATTCGTGGGACAGTGGTTTTGTTGACCACGATCGCTATCAACAGTTGTTTTTTTTTCATTCTGGATGGAGATATGATGTTAACGTTTCATTCATAATGGTTCATTAATTCATTATTCATAGTCATTCAGAGTTGAAAATCGGGGTCGTGGTTGTCACCGTTCCATCTGTCCGAGCGGGCATGATGCACTCTCTCCAAGTCAAAGGTCACTGTGGTGGACCGGCTATATCCGGAAACGGAACTGAGTCCGTCCTCGCTTCGGCTCCTTCGCATCCTCTCAACTGATAAAGATGGTGGTGATGTTGGTAGTGGTGGTGGCTGGTGCTTGGCGCGAGAGTTAGCCCTTCTGGTCACCACGGCGATGGCGGCTACGACCAGCACGGACAGTCCGACCACTACGGCGAAGATGATAAGTATTTCTTCCGTGGCGGACATGTCTTCCGCACCTTTTGCATTCAACGTGTTCCCGGTAGCGCTTGGTGTAGCGGCTGCTGCTCCGTTCGTCTTTGGTGTTTGGTCGCGTAAAGGTTTGGCAATTGTTGTAGCTGCAGCGGCTTGCGTTGCTGTAGGAGCTTTTGCCGTTGTCTTTGCTGTCGACGATGCTGTCGGCGTGGCATGCTGTTGAGGAGTGGTAGCGCTGGAGAAAGAAACAGGATGACTGGAAGCTGCAGAAGTTACGACGGTTGTTGGTGATGGCGTCGCTGGCTTTGGTGTCATACTTCCTCCATCTGTTGATGTTGTTCTTGTTGTTGTTGGTGGTGGTGGTAGTGATGGTGGTGTTATTGCCGCTGTAGTTGCTGTAGCTTTTGTTACGGCTTTTGTCGCTGTCGTCGTTGTTGTTGTTGTTAATGGTGAGGAAGAAACAATTAAGCGTATATCTGGAACATGGGATAATGAACAAAATTATTAAGAGAAAGTCAGTTGTCACACTTTACACAGTGTTCAACAGTGTTCGAATAAATTCAGACTTCTAAAGTTTGTACCGCTGTATGAATGGGTTCGTCATCATCATCATCATCATCATCATCATCATCATCATCATCATCATCATCATCATCATCATCATCATCACCGTCGTCGTCGTTCATTGTCATCATCATCGTTGTCCCCGTCGTCGTTATCATCATATCCACCATTATTACCACCAACACTAACACCACCACATTCACCTACATAATCATCATTATCAAAATCCTCCTTCTTCTTCGTCATCAATATCTTCGTCGTCGACATCGTCATCGTCGTCATCATCATCATCATCATCTTCATCCTCATCATCATCATCATCATCATAACACAACAAAAACAACAACAACATCGATCGACATCACTGCAATCTTGCACATTTGTTGGAGATGGTAAATATGAAGACACCATCACCACCATCATTACTACTACAAATACATTACCGTCGTCATCATCATCATCATAATCATCATCATCATCACCATCATCGTCATCTACATTATCATCATCATCATTACTACCAAAACATCATCATCATCATCATCATCATCATCATCATCATCATCATCATCATCATCATCATCATCATCATTATCATCATTATCATGTTCACTATGTTACGTTGAAACGTGAACGAAAGTATGTCGGAAGCGCGCACAATAGATCTAATCGTTTCGTTTTGCAAAGTATTCAATGATGGTGTTTATTTACCTTTGATTTGAGTTTGCATTGTTGTTAGGAGAGGCTTTGTATAACGTTGATAATTTGCGTTAGTCGATATTATTTGAGAATCTTCTGGATATGCGTGTTTACTCTTGATAGAAATTTCCTGATACATGTAGAAGCAAGAGGTCGTTCTGGAAGATATAAAAATATGTATTGACGTAAGTCAGTGATGACGATCTTTTATTCGATTGGTGGCAGTACGTCATTTTCTACCATGTACGAAATCTTTCCGGAAAAGAGAGAGGTTATTTAATCGTGTGCAGAGTTGCTGTTGAGAGATAGTAAAGTTGTTGATAGTGATTTGGAGAGTTGCTGTGAAAGTTGTTGAGTTGAGTTGAGAATTGTATGCAGTTGTTGGTGTGTGCTGAATAAAAGTGGGAAACTTCATACGTCGACTTTGTGACTTGTATGCTGTTTGGACGGGCTGTGTGAATAAACGAATCTGAGTTACACAACTATCAGGAATTCAAGCATCGGGGCTGAATCAGATACTGATAGAAAACACCAACATCAAACAGAGTGTAACATTTTGGGGGTCAAGCCGCGATTCACGCCATAGCCAAGGGTTCAACTGCTACAACAAGCGAGTCAACGTTACGAGAGGCAGTCATCGAGGGTAGCCGCCAACGAGTTGCGTCGAGAGGGGCCAACATACTGGGACTACATCACCGATAGGTTCGGGTTGACTGCAAGGGCGTGTAGTCGCCGAAGAGTTGCTTCGTGAGCGAACAACAGAGCGGGACTACGTGGCTGCCGCAGGACTACGTCGAGGGACAGTCTCGGAGCTACATCGCCAGTGTTACAGAGAGCGGCGAGCGGAAGTCGCGTCTACTTCAGCACAGGAGCGTATACATCAACACCAGCGTGGTGCAGCGTCGCATACGACGAGGACAGCGGGGCCTGCGTCAACGAAGGCGACTAGTGACAAGCATCAGCGCTACTGCAGAAAGCGTGCTGTTCTAGAACAGTCTAGAAAGGTACAGCACAGTCAAGAACTTTCCAGAAAAAAAGAACTCTACAGTCAAGAACTTTCTAGAAGAAGAACCTTCCAGAAAAGAACTTTCCAGAAAAGAGCTTTCCAGAAGCATCAAGATGGCTGACTTCTGGCAGAAAGGGGTTGAACTGAATCTAAAAGGCAAGCAGCTGACGGAGTACGTAAAATCCCAGGAGAGAATACAAGAACGAGAATTAGAAGAGCAGCGTCGCCGCGAAGAAAGAGAATTGGAAGAGAAGCGTCTAGAAAAAGAAATAGAACTAGAACAGAAGCGTCTAGAAGTAGAAGAGCAGCGTCGCCGTGAAGAAAGAGAATTTGAACTGAAGCGTCTGGAAATTGAACAGCAGCGGCAAGAAAGAGAAGATGAGCGCAGGCGTGAGGAAAGAGAAGCTGATCGGCAGTTCCAACTAGAGTTGGCGCGCATCCAGCAACAACAGCATGCGCCACAAGTTATCAGTGACTTCAAGGCTCCAAAATTGCCAGTGTTCGTCGACGAAAAGGACCAGATCGACAGCTATCTGGCGAGGTTCGAAAGGTTCGCCGAAAGCGCTAAATGGCAACGTCAAGACTGGGCGATCATACTCAGCGCACTATTGACGGGGAAGGCGCTCGATGTCTACAGTAGACTGTCGAATAATGACGCCAAAGACTACGACGTTTTGAAAGCGTCCCTATTGCAGTGCTACAACTTTACAGAAAAGGGCTACCGTCAACGCTTTCGTGAATGCCGGCCTTTGTCAGACGAGACACCAAAGCAATTTGTGGAGCGCCTGTCATCATATCTACACAAGTGGGTGGAATTATCAGGCAAAGGGAAGACTTACGAGAGTCTCCATGAGCTGATCGTGAGGGAACAATTACTCAACGCCTGCCCTAAGGACCTCGCGATCCACTTGGAAATACAAAAGTTGCAGACGCTAAAAGACGTTGCTGAGGCTGCTGAAAGATATCTCATCGCTCATGAGAAAACGTTGGGGCCACCCAGCGCGACGAAACACTTTCAGAAGACGGCAAACCATGGGAACCAGATCCAGGGGGGCCAGACGAGCCAGAGACAGACGGACTCCACGCCTCCTCCCAGGAAAGGGCACTCAAGAGGCTGTTTTATCTGCAACGCTACAGACCACAGAGCTGCCAGCTGCCCTCAAAGCAGAAATAGCGGACAGCGGAGCAGTACGGACAATGCAGCGGCGGGCAACCGGCAGAGGCAGTTCTCCAATCAACGGCAAACCAGTAGATCTGACCATCAAGTGTGCGGCGGGAGCGTCATTCTTCCGAGTGAGACCAAGCGCACAGCTACTCCTGCGGACGTGCAAGAGTGCATGACCGATGGCCAACTTCTCCTTGCCAACGGAAAATCCATCCCCGTCGTCGCCAGCGCAGCGGTGACCGTACAGAACATGCCTGTTTCCAAGGGACGCGTCGGAAATCATGAAGTGACTGTTTTAAGAGACTCTGGCTGCAGTGGGGTCATCGTCAGAGAAGACCTAATCGCTAAGGAACAGTTCACTGGCGATTCAAAATGGACACTTATGGCCGACAGCAAATGTGTGAGAGCGCCAGTTGCGAAGATTCATGTCAACACCCCTTTCTACATAGGCGAAGTCGAAGCGGTTTGCCTGAAGAAGCCGCTGTATGATTTGATGATCGGGAATATCGACGGCGCGAGACGACCCGACGACCCCGATCCAGAGTGGAGTCCTGCCTCAATCCAACGCGTCGAAGTTGTGGAGGAGGATCCATTGCCGTTTCCCGATGGAGACCTTACAGAGCTGCTACGGGACAATGTGGTTACTCCGGCTCAGCCCTGCCGACCAGAGATCGTCGGTGCCGTTACTACCAGGGCCCAGGCCAAGAGAGACAAGACGTCTACGCCACTGAAGGTCGCCGACAACTCTAAAGCTGCCATCGTGGACAGAGATAAGCTTATCCAGCTCCAGGGAGCTGATAGCACTTTAAACAAGTACAGGAACCGCCAAGACCACGTGACCAAGGGCAGTGGCACGGTCTATTTTGAGGTGAAGGCCAAGATCCTGTACAGAATCTTCCAGCACCCGAGGGTCAACGGAGGTAAACCACTACGTCAAGTACTGGTACCATTACCCTTAAGGCGCCAGGTGATGGAAGTAGCGCATGACTCAATTATGGGAGGTCACCTAGGCATCAAGAAGACGTCGGACAGAATCCAGGCGGTGTTCTACTGGCCAGGACTTCATGCGGACGTCAGCCGTTTCTGCCGATCATGTGACATTTGCCAGAAGACCATACCTCGAGGAAGGGTCCCGAAGTGCCTATGCAGAGGATGCCTCTGATCGACCGACCTTTCAAGAGGGTGGCCTTAGACTTAATCGGCGAAATAAGACCTCCGAGTGAAGAAGGTCATCGATGGGTACTGACTTTAGTGGACTATGCGACTCGGTACCCAGAAGCAGTGCCTCTGAAGAAGATTGACACTGAAACTGTCGCAGAGGCGCTAGTGAACATGTTCAGTAGACTTGGAGTGCCTGAAGAGATCCTGACAGACCTCGGGACGCAGTTCGTCTCCGACTGTATGAAGGAGGTGAACAGACTGCTGAGCATCCGGCATTTGACTACGACACCCTACCATCCGATGTGCAACGGGCTTGTCGAAAAGTTCAATGCTACGTTGAAGTCCACCCTGAAGAAACTGTGCAGCGAGCAGCCCAGACAATGGCATCGTTACATCAACGCCTTACTGTTCGCCTACAGAGAAGTGCCGCAGGAGTCCACCGGCTTTTCTCCGTTCGAGCTGCTGTACGGAAGAACCATCCGAGGGCCGATGCACATCCTGAAAGAACTGTGGACGAAAGAAGTGGACACCCCAGAGGTGAAGAACAGCTACCAGTACGTGTTTGAGCTACGGGAGAAGCTGGAGCAGACTCTCGAGATAGCCAGAGAAAACCTGAAGAAGTCCCAGGACTGTGGAAAGCACTATTATGATCGTAGGGCTGTGAACAGGAAGTTTAAACCTGGCAACAAAGTGCTGGTGCTGCTACCTACTGATCACAATAAGTTGCTGATGCAGTGGAAAGGCCCGTACGAAGTGGAGACCGTGGTGGGGATCAACGACTACAAGGTGAAGGTCGGCCAGCATTCCAAGATATACCACGCCAACCTCCTTAAGCTGTACGTGGAGAGGCCGCCAGAGACTGTACATGCAGCAACAGCAGCTGTGACCGACGACAGCTTTGACAACGAAGAACTGTTGGAACTGGGAGACTTCCACAGCAAAGAAGGCATCGATGATGTTAAGCTAGGACCGAGCTTGACGGAAGGTCAAACGTTGGAGCCCGAGGACCTTATGGGCGAGTTTCCCCCTAACTTCAATGATGTCCCAGGCTCTACGACTTTGGTCGAACATGAAGTCCACACCCAGACCTGGAAGGAGCATCTGCAGACCTTGAGGGAGCTGTTCCACCGTCTCGCAGAAGCCAACCTGACCGTGAGACCCAGCGAATGCATTCTGGGAGCTGACAACGTCGACTGCGTCGGACACCCGATAGAAGAGGAAGACAACGGAGGATGCACTGACTCCAGGAAAGCCCACGAGATCACCGTCTTTGACCCTGGGCCGATGACGACCGCAACTGACGAGGGCGTCGATTCCTTGCGAACGAAAGAACATTGACTGTGTGGACGAACTAAGAATATTGGTAATGACAGACTTGAAAATGAAAAACGTTGACTGGGTAAATGATCTGTGAACATTGACAGTATCCAGAAAGACTTGCAGATGAGAAACTTTGACACTGTGTGAATGAACTGTGAACATTGACATTATCCAGGCAGATTTGAAGATGAAAACCATTGACTCTGTGTAGATAAGCTGAGCGCAATTACAGTATTCAGAAAGTCTTAAATTAGTTTCAATTGAGGATTTTGTTTGTGCATTACGTTTCAACGTTGTTGAAAGAAATTGGGTAAATTTCTTCTTGAGTGGGGGGTTATGTTACGTTGAAACGTGAACGAAAGTATGTCGGAAGCGCGCACAATAGATCTAATCGTTTCGTTTTGCAAAGTATTCAATGATGGTGTTTATTTACCTTTGATTTGAGTTTGCATTGTTGTTAGGAGAGGCTTTGTATAACGTTGATAATTTGCGTTAGTCGATATTATTTGAGAATCTTCTGGATATGCGTGTTTACTCTTGATAGAAATTTCCTGATACATGTAGAAGCAAGAGGTCGTTCTGGAAGATATAAAAATATGTATTGACGTAAGTCAGTGATGACGATCTTTTATTCGATTGGTGGCAGTACGTCATTTTCTACCATGTACGAAATCTTTCCGGAAAAGAGAGAGGTTATTTAATCGTGTGCAGAGTTGCTGTTGAGAGATAGTAAAGTTGTTGATAGTGATTTGGAGAGTTGCTGTGAAAGTTGTTGAGTTGAGTTGAGAATTGTATGCAGTTGTTGGTGTGTGCTGAATAAAAGTGGAAAACTTCATACGTCGACTTTGTGACTTGTATGCTGTTTGGACGGGCTGTGTGAATAAACGAATCTGAGTTACACAACTATCAGGAATTCAAGCATCGGGGCTGAATCAGATACTGATAGAAAACACCAACATCAAACAGAGTGTAACACACTACCACCTCCTCCTATTCCTCCTCCTTATCATCATTACTGCCATCTCCGCCTCCTTCTTCTTCTCCTCCTCATCATTATCATCATTATGAACATCATCATCATCACCATCATCACCATCATCATTATCATCATCATCATCATCATCAAAATAGCACAACAACAACAACAACAACATCAACAACAACAACAACATCGATCGACATAACTTGCAATTACCTTGCACATTTGTTGGAGATGGCAAAGATGAAGACACCACCACATAGAACGATACAGTTAAAACTGACCATAATAACAGCAATTCTAAATGTTTAGCCATTGTGTCCACACAAAGTAATCTCATGTACACTGTACACAATTCTAAAAGAAGATAGACCAGGTAAAAGTAAAGGTAAAGGCGTCAAAGTAGAAGTGTCGGCGAGTCGTTAATTGAAAATCCCTGTCCAGGCCAAAACAAATCATCTCTCAATACTGTCAACGAATTCAGTTTGCTTGTATAAACACATCCAGAAACTGTTCACAAGTCAAACTGAATGATAATTATGGAGATCAACTTGTAGAAAATGTTGCCAGTGATTTTATTCAGTGAGAATTTTGGCATTTGCATGCCAAATGAGAAAGAAGAGAAACAGACAATGCTATAATTCACTGACGTTTCCAACAAATTATTTCTGAGAAATCGCGACAGTTAACAACGAAGTATGATGGCACAGACGTTTAAAAAAAATGTGGACAGCAACAGAATGCTTTGTGTGTCGATTCTTTACCCTTCTATGCATGATAAACACATGTTACTACTACAAGAAGAGTTTGGCACCCTGAGTAATACACGCCGTTACGAGTCTAGCCACAGTTAAGGTTGAGCAGATCTTTACCAACGCAAAATGTCAGGTAAAAGAAATATAGTTCACAGACTAATTTGAAGGATTCTACTTGTAGGCCTACTTGCGGCAGATAGTAATTGCATTTTTTTTAATAATTAGATGCACACGTAAGTTGCAATGGTTTGGTTTGAAGAGCACTCAGAATCGGAAACATATTTATGTTCCAAAGCTCCAAGCCCGGTTCCCACTGTTCTAAGTTCTAACACAGTTCTATGTTTTCCACAACTACGTGTTCCCAAATGTATACAGTTTAGAAGTTAATTTACGGGTCAGCCTCTGAAGGGCTTTCAGCCAATTCGGACAAACATAACGTCATAGACAATGCAAAATAAAAAAAGAACTATATAGTCTCTCAGGTTTCAGGGTTCATGATCTGGTACACTGAAGCTGTCGATGGTGTATATTCTATCTATAAATATTCAATTCAAATCAGTTAAACTTCAACTTTAACTTTTTATTTATTTATTTATTTAATCACTCAAGAGCCGCTCAAGGCGCTGGCCGATACAGGATTTAACTCAAGCCGCTCGAGGCGCCCATTTACAGCCTTTGGGCGCATGGTCTGACGTCCAGACGACTGAGCACAATCCTGGGCGACCGGGGATGGGGAGAAGGGACCTAGTGCGTGCTGGGTGTATTTGTGTAGCCGGCACGCACCCGTTTAGGACATGAGCGTCAGGATCTTTAAAGTCCGTGCGATGGAATGCGTCAGTGCACAGACTAGACCTCGGTTTATACTCTCATCCGACTCCGAGCGCTTTTGAAAATTGAAATCTGCCTCAATATAGTAATGTCCTTTCTTTGAAGTTTGAATGTCCCACAGCTGTATTTGTGAACACAGGGCCGTGGGAACATGGAGTTGTTTGAACTAGTAGTATTATATATAGGCGTTGTAAAATGCAGTTAGATTTGTGGTAAACATCTCTAGCTGTCGGGCATAAAACTAGATTTGTGATAAATATCTCTACCTGTCGGACATAGAACTAGATTTGTGGTAAACATCTCTAGCTGTGGGCCATAAAACTAGATTTGTGGGAACTTTAAGTTTAATGTGTGGGAACATCGAGCTGTGGGATAAAGAGTTGTGAGAACATAGGGACGATCCCTCTGTCTGCCCATGCTAGTTTTGTTGTAATCTCAAATCGTAGGCATTGCTCATATCTGAACTTCCTTGTGGGTAACCTTTAATTAGAATCGGATACTGAAATTGCTGATAAGATGTGTGTGTGTGTGTGTGTGTGTGTGTGTGTGTGTGTGTGTGTGTGTGTGTGTGTGTGTGTGTGAACGCAAAAAAGCGCACAAATGGGTAGCAGACCTTGTCTTTCTTAGTAACAAAGGGGTTTATTTGCTTGGAACCCATTTTTTCCAGGAACCCACTTTTTTCTAAGTGCGAGGGAGTGCTCTTTTAGTGCAAGGGAGTGCAGTTGTAGTGCATGAGAGTGTTTTAAGTACATAGGAGTGCACTATCCGGGACGGAGAAATTACAGTGAATTTTTGGAAAAGTTTGAAGCAAAATTCGACCTATTTCGTCGCCTATTAGAGACGAAATAGGTCAACTTTCTAGAGAAGGGTTAGGGTAAGGGCTAGTTGCAGCGCTGCAACTAACCCTTGCCCTAACCCTTTTCCATCAAAAAATGACTTTCTGATTCCTACATTCTTAAATGAACCCATTTCTGATGTATTGCAAATATGGGTGTGTGTGTATGTGTGTGTGTGTGCATCTGTGTGAGTGGATGGATGTGTTTGTGGGCACGTGGGTGTATGTGTCTCTATCTGTCTGTCGGTGTTTCAGTCTGTCTATCTGTCTGTCACTTATTACTATTTCTTCAGTCTCGTTCAAACCTTACGTTATCTAATAGAAGACTCTTTCATAAACACTCTGCACCGATTTCATGGTCCAAACTGTTAAAAACTAATCGCAACGTTAGATTACCAACCCGATCGTATGCTGCCGTGTATATCAATATTAGGTGTATATCCAGTGGTTGTAACTGCATAAAACCCTTACACTATCTACTGATAATAGCTGATAACAAAATATCATTTTCAAAGGTTTAGCATGCGGGCCTGCGTCATATATAAAATGCACTATAAATGTAAGTGTGTGTGTTCACGTTGTGTTTAAAGGTGCGTAGACATAAGCCTTGAAATGGGTGACTGATCTTGCTTTTTATGCGGAGAATGGGTGTGCGTATTAGCCACCCACTTTTTTCCAGCCACCCACTTTTTTCTAAGTGCGCAGGAGTGCTCTTTTAGTGAATGGGAGTGCAGTTCTAGTGCATGAGAGTGTTTTAAGTACAAGGTGGGACGGAGAAAATCCAGTTACTTTTCGGGAAAATTCTGAAGAAAGTTCGACCTATTTCGTCGCCTATAGGAGACGAACTAGGTCAACTTTTGAGTCGGAAAGAGCCCATTTTGCATTAGATTCTTACATTTTTAGAAGAGATTTGCGTTCTTTCCGTCAAAAGAACACTTTCCGATTCCTACATTCTTAGAAAAACCCAGTCTTGATGTTCTACATACTTGTGTGTGTGTGTGTGTGTGTGTGTGTGTGTGTGTGTGTGTGTGTGCGTATGTGTGTGTTGAGGTGGAAAGATAATCGTTCTTTGTTCAATTATGTACACATGGTGTGATGAAAGAAAGAAAGAAAGAATGCACGAATTAATGATGTATAGTAGAAACACAATGTTTAAGTAACATGTAATTATGTAAAATAAAAAAAAGAAGAAAGATAGAATTAGTAAACTTGTGAATAATTCCATGAAGGGATGAATGCAATAAAAATCAAAATCAGAAACGTGTTAAAAAACGAAAACGTAAGTCTCTCTCTCTCTCTTTCTCTCTCTCTCTCTCTCTCTCTCTCTCTCTCTCTCTCTCTCTCTCTCTCTCTCTCTCTCTCTCTCTTTATCTCCTCCCGCCCCCCTCCCCCCCACACACACACATCTACACCCAAGCAAACGCACATCGTAACTCATTTCAGCGAGTGTTCTTAGCAATAAAAAGCAACCTCGTTTAAAAGACACGATAATTATGATTCTGTAAAACTATAAGAATCAAAATACCTTCCATTCTAAGGAAATCTTAAAGCACGGAGATACAACTTGATGGACATAACCTGTCCTCTCTCTCTCTCTCTCTCTCTCTCTCTCTCTCTCTCTCTCTCTCTCTCTCTCTCTCTCTCTCACTCACTCCATAACTTATATCAGCGAGTGTTCTTAGCGATAAAAGCAACCTCGTTTAAGAGACACGATAATTACGATTCTGTAAAACTATAAGAATCAAAATACCTTCCATTCTAAGGAAATCTTAAAGCAATGAGATACAAATTTATGGAGGTAATCTGTGCGCTCTCTCTTTCTCTCTCTCTCTCTCTCTCTCTCTCTCTCTCTCTCTCTCTCTCCTCCTCCTCCTCTCTCTATCACACACACATATATACGACACACACAACACATACATATACACACACAACCACACGCGCACACACACACACAACTAATTTCAGAGAGCACTCTTAGCAATAAAAGCAACGCTTTTATGAGACTCCATAATTATGAATCTGTAAAACTATAAGACTCAAAATATCTGCCATTTTAAATGAAGTTTTAAAGCACGGACCTACAACTTAATGGAGGTAGCACGTGTTCTCATTTTTGACGTAAAATTTACCGCACGAGGGTTTTTGGTATATACCACTTATACACCGATCTCATTTTGATGGTAAAATCCGTTCTCTTAGATACTTTTTTTTCTCTGCTAATGTCAATGCTGAAACTCTGTCGATACTGTCTGAAGGAAGGCATATCCCTTTGATAGAGGACTGCGTTCTTCACACTGCTGTGCACCTAAACCACTGCTGCTTCACCCACCCAAGTCCTATTCCCCCCTCCCCATCACCTTTATCCCCTCTTCTCACTCCACCCCACTTCCCCCCAATCTCCATACCCACTCCTCCCTTTGCGCACAGAGCGTGCTGCTAACATAGACGATTCTGTGTACATCCTTCTCCTCCTCTCCTTTTTCTTATCATCATCATCATCATCATCATCATCATCATCATCATCATCGTCATCGTCATCATCATCGTGTGCTTCAATGTTCATCACGACTATTGGAGTTCACCGGCCGCTATAAAATTCGTAGTCGTTTTTTTTCTTTTTCGAAGTTTGTTGTTTATACTACCACTTCCTTTGTCTTGTTTACATGATACTGTCCTTGAGTTTTATTTTCTAACATATTTTCCCCCGCTTTCCACAAAGGTATTTTTTCAGGGGTACATGTTGTATTATTGTATTGTCCACGTTCTTTTTCCAAGCCATATGCTTGCTTCAGCCTGTTCTGCGGTTAACAAGGTGTTTGGTGTATTTGTTCTTGTGTTATTGACTTCAGCCTTGAGGTTGTTCTTTGGTTGTTGTTGTTTTTTTAAATAATACTTTTACAATTTTGTTGTTATTATAAAGTGGCAAGCTTGTATTGCCGAGAAGAAGAAGAAGAAGAAGAAGAAGAAGAAGAAGAAGAAGAAGAAGAAGAAGAAGAAGAAGAAGAAGAAGAAGAACAACAACAACAACAATAACAACAACTACAACAAGAACAAAAAGAAAAACAAGAAGAAGAACAACAACAAAAACAACAACAATAACAAGACGAAGGAGAAGAGGGAAAAGGAAAAGAAGAAAAAGAAGAAGCAGAAGAAGAAGGAGGAGGAGAAGAAGAAGAAGAAGAAGAAGAAGAAGAAGAAGAAGAAGAAGAAGAAGAAGAAGAAGAAGAAGAAGAAGAAGAAGAAGAAGAAGAAGAAGAAGAAGAAACACAACAACAACACCAACAAAAACAAAAACAATAACAAGAAGAACAAGAACAAAAAGAACAAGAAGAAGTAGAATAATAATAACAACAACAACAACAACAACTGAGAGTTTGTTAATGTTTAATCGTGCCATCTGACATTGTTTCCTTGTTGGCCTTGCCAGATCGTTCCTGGAAATTGGAACATTCGCAATTGTGAATATACTTAGTTAGGACTTGTTAAGTTTTTTCAGATTTCCTGTTCATCCCTATTCTCCTTATCACCGCTACCAAAAGCCACCTCCGCGCAGCAGCAAAAAGCAGAACCCGAGACAAACGACGGCGGCCGCGCTGAGCGACATCCACATCAGCGGCACCACCGGCGACTTTGACACGGGACAACGACGACGACGACAGCTGCTTTCACTCTTTCTCCACCGCAAGCCTGAGTATGAAAGATTGCGTAAAGCTGTATATAGACACGGTCAGTCGACGGTCACGATTGCTCGTGCAAGACATATGAGGAGTTTCTCAAGAGTGGTGATTTTAGAGTCACAGATACTCTGCACGGCGTCGTTATTCTTTTCTCCAATTTTCAATCTTACAGTTCGCTCGCCTGTGTGTGTTTGACACCTCCAATCACTTCACTTCGCGAAACAACTGTGTGCCTGTAGTTTGTAGTGACGTTTCAATGACTGAATCCTAGTTTCGCTTTGCTAAAAATACGCACTGCGGTAACGTTATCTAATTTCTTTTGTTTTCATACACGCCTGTATATGAGACCATTCACCTAAATAATGCGGATTAGTAAAAATAACAACAAAAAACTATGTTAGGGTAATACTATCTAATGTAGACGTTTGGGTGTCGGAGGGGAGGGGGAGTGGAGCGGAGACCTACCTCAGACTCATTTTCAATATTAACGGTACCAGCAGCATTGCAAACGGACGGAAAACGATGCTTAACGTCCTATTGCATGAGCGTTAAGGACGATCACCACGTCGCCACCCTGACAACAATGACCATCATCATCATATCAAAAATGAGATCCAACGGATCTTCTAGCATTGCAAAACAGACGGTAGTGTGGTGTAGTGTAGGGTAGCGTAGCGTAGTGTAGTGTAGTGTAGTGTAGTGTAGTGTAGTGTAGTACACAGATTGTGTGAGCCTAAGCACAAATCTTTTGTGGTTCAGCGCCCTGGCTTTGCGGTACTAATAGTCAGTATTTTTCCTGTAGAGGAATGCACGGCGTGAGTTAGGTGCCGGACTGCACTTTTAAGATTCCGGGGGGGTGGGGGGTGGGGGGGGAGGGGTGAGGGGGGCATTCCTAGACTCTCTCTCTCTCTCTCTCTCTCTCTCTCTCAACCAATGTAGAGAACGCACTGCAGGCATCGTTCTAGTCAGTCTTAGAAACAGCACTTTCGCGAAACTGATCCTTCTGGGGGAGACAAGGTGTAAAGAAACTCGCAGGTATTAATAATATATTGGCCTCTATGTCTTTCAATGGAATGCTCATGATTTTGCTTTCTTCCTGCGGTTTACTGGCCTCGTTGCGAATTGAATAAATTGAGAAAAATGTGCTTGGCTAAATGTCTGATGTAATATTTTCATTATTATTAATATTATTGTAAGAGAATCTAACACAATGAGTTTAGACGTTCTAAGCCATTGATTCTACTTTGACATTTGATCAATGAAGATTTGTGATAGTTGTGTTGACGTGCTGAACATATCAGTAAACATATCAGTGATATTGTGAGGTAGAGAAATACACAAGAATTAAGGTTTGTCTCTTTTTTCCCATTAAATAGTACATCCTTTATCTTGATTGAAATAAAAGCAACGTTGATTGAAGTTGAGCAATTGAATGAACTGTAAAAAAATTATTTGGATTAGGTTTTTGCATACTTAGCTAAAGAAAAAAAAAGATTTTGACTTACATACGTTCAAGTCTATGATTGTATTTATCTTATTTATTAATCAACATTATCCTGACTTGTTTAATTTTGGATCGTGCTTATTAAAGCTGTTGAAATGTTAATCGTTTGGTTTTCCCATAGGGAGGTTCGGCAGCCGCAGTGCAATGACGCCAATGCCAAAGGAAGGGGCGAGGGGATGGAGAGGAAACACGAACCACCTCCCCTGACTTATGCCTTTGTTTGATCCAGCACGGCAACAGTAGTCTGTGCTGTATCTACTACCGTAAAAAAAATCTGTGAAGTTTCAACTATGTTCTAGGTACTAGGTGAATTTTGGAACTTTTGGTTTGAAAATAGCATGCAAATCTAACCCAAATGTGGCGAGATTGAGAGAGTTCGGGCCGAAACCAGATGTAAATTGGCATACGTGAATGGATTTAACCTGATCAGTTTGTGGCCCATCATTTTGAAGGACGGAAGTTGTCAAGCAGAAAAAAGTTTTAAAGTTCCAAGAGAGAAAAGAAAAATCGATATTGTTTTTGATTGATTCTAACCCCCGCACTTATTTACAGATGTATCGCCTTTTATTTTTTGAGTATTAGCAGTCAAAACTTTGTATGCCTTGCCTGACTGCAGTGACGTACTTACTGCCAGTTAGCTTTTGTCAGTTTCTGATGCATTTGGGGTTCAGCTTATAACTCTCACTCTAACCGTTTCAATCCCTCTTTTTGATGACTGCTAGTGGCATTCGAATTTTGTGTGCTTTACCAGCTATAGCTGTTTGTCAGTTTCTGATATATTTGGTTTCAGACATATCATCATCCTTCTACCCTATTGTCAGAAGTTTAAACAGTCAAACCGTTTCTTTCTTCTTTTATTTTGGAGCGCATTGACCATGAACTGTTGCTTTCTTTTTGTGGAGACATGCGCAGTGTCATCACATTTGACATCATCACCATCATCTTAGGCACTGTGCAGACGAGCGTACTGCCGCGATGCTAACGGGCCACCTATTGCGAGTCTAACCTCATGTTTTGATGGAGGAAAAGCACATTTATTCCATTGCACGGACTTTAAAAAAAGATCCCGGCGCTCATGTCCTTAACGAGTGAGTAGACCTACCAGATACCCACAAAAAAGGAACACCATAAAAACACGAAACAATTGTGGAAACAAAACAAAAAAATACAATAAAATACAAAATAAACAAAACTAAATCTAAAACGGAAAATACCATTAAGATTTTCAGCTAGTTGCTTCTCGAATGCCTCGTTTGGGACACATTAAGCTCTTACAACTTGAAAAAATTTAAGTACCGTCCTTCGACACGCAAAAAGGCTTTTGCCCAAGACACAAGAACTAGCCAAGAGCTTCTTCATACTGTTGAAATAAATTGTTTCATTTTCGACAATGCTTGGGGTGGTAAAACTGATGAGTTGACCTCGCAGCGAAAATGGCCATTTCTCGAATAAAGTGCGTGTGTGCGTAAAATACCTTTGAGTCCCTTCATAGTTCAGCATAAAATAGGCTTCATAATGTTTCATCTTCCCAAACTTGTGCGAAAAAGGGACTGGATCTCCGAAAATTGTGCGTACTACAGGCCTTCGCTTCGCGCCCTCTCAATCGTGTGCGTACACTATGTGTTTCACTGCGTAAAAAGGGATCTCTTCTGGAGGCTATAATTGAACTCAATGATTGCTGGTTTACTGACTGATATGTGACTCGGTCATCATGCGTCATATAAGGTAAGATATTAAAGTCTTGTTTTGTTTTCTTGCATGTTTAAGAGGTGCGCGTCAGTAGAGAGGCTCTCTCTCTCTCTCTCTCTCTCTCTCTCTCTCTCTCTCTCTCTCTCTCTCTCTCTCTCTCTCTCTCTCTCTCTCTCTCTCTCTCCCCTCTGTGTTCGTATGTGTTTGTGTGTGTGTCTTTGCCGTATCGTCAAATATTATTTGCAGGTAAGATTTGTAACCCATTTTCCTTGGGCTTGTTTTTTCACATGCTTATTTATTAGAAGTGGGTTAGTGAACAGGTGAATGATGGAGTGTACGTGCGTCTGTGCATGTGTGGGAGTGGGATGATCAATAACTGTTCGTGGAGTGTGTATTTGAGTGTGTGTGTGTGTGTGCTTGTATAACCGCATAACTGGGGATATTTTTTCAAATAAACTTGGTTACAAATGCGGTAGTTGAAAAGAAATAGGAATTTAAAAAAATCTTACCTAATATATTATTGAACCTTTAACCTATATTTATGATCTATGCATTGAGCAAAATCAGTTGGTTTTTTTGTCTAATATCACTTAAAGTGAACAGACGTAAAATTAAACTACTGACTGACAAAAGCAGTATAACTCAATATTTAAAGAACCTAAAGTGATGTTTTATCTAAACTAAGTGATAACTCAGTTCTTGACAACTTTCCACCAATTTCCATTCTGCCAGTTCTATTTAAACCCCTGGAAAGACACATTCATATTAACCTTTAGCACTTGGTGAAGCCATGCACACACACACACACACACACACACACACACACACACACACACACACACACACACACACCACACACACACACAACCAATCAGCTCGCGGTGATCCGACGCATTGATTACATTCCTTGGTACGTTTTGAATAAATAAATAAAAACAATACTTAAGTAAAAGGATCGTTACAACATGTTTTTATCTTGCTTTTCAAAACTAGCAAATTTGAAGCTGAGCAACGGAAGCACGTCACTGTATAAGAAAACACCGAGAACACGTCATACCTGAAAGAAAAAAAAACAAACAAACAGGAAACACGACAAATTGTAACGGCACATGTCGCAAAATTTGTTAACGCCGGAGAGATATGACAGAGAAAGTGGAGACAAAAAACTAACTCATATTTTATTAATTTTATTTTATCGCTCTAACATAGCGCGTCTTGAGATCAAGGGCTGCAGGAGGCGCCTTTTTTAGGAAAATGAACAAACAACAACAAACAAACAAAAAAGTAAAAAAATTAAAAATAAGTAGCAACAACCACAACGCAACATAACGCTGCTCCTTCGGATGAGAGTATAAACCGAGGTCTAATCTGTGCATGCACGCATTCCATCGAATGGACTTTAAAGATCCTGACGCTCATGTCCTAGATGGGTGAGTGCCGGCTACCCAAATATACCCAGCACACACTAGGTCCCTTCTCCCCATCCCCGGACATCCTGGATTGTGCTCAGTAGGTCGGTGCGTTAGACTATGCACCCAAAGGCTGCAATTTGGCTCTTCGGGCTGCTAGAGTTGGATCCTGTATCGGCCAAAGCTTTGAGCGGTCTTGAGCTGAAAAAGCGCTATATAAAGTGATTAAATAAATAAATAAATAAAATTGAAGGAAAACCTTTGCAAGGATATATATATATGTGTTATATATATAACTTTGAAGAGACGGAAACCAAACTTTTCAAGAAGAACAAAACTTTCGATTGCCAGAGCAACAGAAATCAAGTTTCCGTGTTCTATTCGATCAATCAATAAGATTGATTGGTTTTTAAAAGTAGGTTTGGAAGGATGGAGAGGGGAAAGGAGTGTGAATTGGCTGTAACAGCGGGTTCTAAAACGCTGCTTCTACTACTGATCATGGAATACTGAAAAATAAGGAATTAAAATAGCTGGAACTTGTGAAAGAAGAGAAGAAATAGCAGAGATTAAGATGATGATGATGATGATGATGATGATGATGATGATGATGATGATGATGGTGATGGTGATGATGATGATTTTATGATGATAATTGACGGTCAAAGATGATTATGAAGAAGCAAGAGCAGAAGGAGAAGAAGAAGAAGAAAAGAAAGAAAGAAAGAAAGAAAGAAAGAAAGAAAGAAAGAAAGAAAGAAAGAAAGAAAAAAGAAAGAAAGAAAGAAAGAAAGAAAAAATGAAAGAAAGAAAGAAAGAAAATAGAAAGAAAAAAAGAAAGAAAGAAAGAAAGAAAGAAAGAAAGAAAGAGAGAAAGAAGAAAGAAAGAAAGAAAAAGAAAGAAAGAAAGAAAGAAAGAAAGAAAGAAAG
>CM072518.1:47999695-48054695 GCA_036898135.1 Oncomelania hupensis | reverse complement strand
TTCTTCTTCTTGTTCTTCTTCTTCTTCTTCTTCTTCTTCTCTTCTTCTTCTTCTTCTTCTTCTTCTTCTTTTCTTCTTCTTCTTCTTCTTCTTCTTCTTCTTCTTCTTCTTCTTCTTCTTCTTCTTCTTCTTCTTCTTATTATTATTATTATTATTATTATTATCATTATTATTATTATTATTATTATTATTATTATTATCATTATTATTATTATTATTATTATTATTATTATTATTATTATTATTATTATTATTATTATTATTATTCGTCTTTACGGTATGTTCTTACTCTAGGTTTTCATCGAACAATAAATTTAAAAATGGTCTACGGCAATATTAAATTACACTCGATTAAAATATAAATTTATATTTTCCGTCTATGTTCATTTTAAAAAAATATTCAATCCTGCTTTCTGTAAGGAATTATTGGTATTTTGAAATTATCCATAATAGTTTAAAAGTTTCGGGACTTCAGCTCAGAGAGGAAGAACGCAGTGAAAGAGACGGAGTGTTTGTGACAGGAAAATCAATATGGGTTTTCTATAACTTTGAGGTTTGTAACGGAATGTTTGGAAAAACTATAATTAAGAAACTTGTTTTTAAAATTTCACTTAACCTTGTGTGTGGTGTGTGTGTGTGTGCTTGTGTGTGTGTGTGTATGGGTGTGTATGTATGTGTGTCTGTGTTCCATAGCCTTAGTAATAATAATAATAATGATAATATTAATAATAATAATAATAATAATAATAATAATAATAATAATAATAATAATAATAATAATAATAATAATAATAATAATAGTAATAATAATCATCATCATCATCATCATCAGAAGAAGAAGAAGAAGAAGAAGAAGAAGAAGAAGAAACAAGAACTTGAACAGCTGGTACAGAGGCTTGACACCACCCCCAGAGTCTATGGAATGGAAACAAATGCAGAGAAGACCAAAATGATGACCAGCAACACCAATGAAATCAATACGGCATCAAAGACCAAGGCCAATCCCTCAACACAGTGCATAGCTTCAAATGTTTAGGAGCCATTGTATCAGACAATGGGTCCCAACAAGAAGTCCTCTCCAGGATCGCACAAACAACTGCTGCCCTGGCAAGGTTTTGGAAAGACAGGACCATTTGGAAAGACAGGACCATCGGCCTACATTCCAAGGTAAGACTGCTGCTCTCCCTTGTCATCTCCATCTTCCTATATGCTTGCGAAACATGGACCCTCACAGCAGATCTACAACGAAGAATACAAAGCATGGAGATGAGGCGCTACAGAAGACTTCTGGGCATTTCCTATACCCAGCACATCACCAACGACGAAGTCCGACAGACCATCACACAAGCCATTGGACAACGTGATGACCTGCTCACAGTGGTGAAGACACGGAAACTCCGATGGTACGGCCACGTCACCAGATCATCAGGCCTTGCAAAGATCATCTTTGAGGGTTGATGAGGATAGGAAAAGCTGGAGTGCGCTGGTTAAACGATCATCTGTGGTGCCCCTACGGCCTCCGAGTTACGGGATAGGATAGGATAAGAGGATAGGAATAATAATAATAATAATAATAATAATAATAATAATAATAATAATAATATATTATTATTATATTATATATAATCAAACGCATGTTTGTACGATCACCACCTTCGAGTGATCTTTGATCTATAACTATTTTAGAAACTCATGGTTTGACTCTCATGCGAACGCTGTATAGCGCTTTCTCATAAATTTAAAACGAGATTGCCCATGCATTTATCCTAATTAAACAAATCCCGGGTATGTCTCAGCCCTGATAGCACACGCCCAATGGGCCAACAGCGGCCCACAAGCGGCTGAAGAATCGGCCCACAAGCGGCCAATAGTAGGCATGCCGACTGCACCCTGCGGTATGAGGGCGTACCGCTGTTGGCACCAGAGCGGCTGTCAGGAGGCGCGATGGTGGTCCGATGGGCGGCATTTGGTCGGCCCGACCAGGGTTTCTAATGCAGAGCCGCACATTTGCCAATGAGCCGCTTAAATGCCTCTTAACCACCGCCTGGCAGCCGCTTGACCACCGCCTGCCTGCCTCTTGACTACCGCCTGTCTGCCTCTTGACTACCGCCTGTCAGCCTCTTGACCACCGCCTGTCAGCCTCTTGACCACCGCCTGTCTGCCTCTTGACTACCGCCTGTCTGCCTCTTGACTACCGCCTGTCTGCCTCTTGACTACCGCCTGTCTGCCTCTTGACTACCGCCTGTCAGCCTCTTGACCACCGCCTGTCAGCCTCTTGACCACCGCCTGTCTGCCTCTTGACTACCGCCTGTCTGCCTCTTGACTACCGCCTGTCTGCCTCTTGACCACCGCCAGCCTGCCTCTTGGCCACCGCCTGTCTGCCTCTTGACTACCGCCTGTTTGCCTCTTGACCACCGCCAGCCTGCCTCTTGACCACCACCTGGATGCCTCTTGACCATCCTTGGATATCCTCTTCCACTTAATGCCATTACCCACATTAAATACATTTTAATGAATAATGTGGGTGGTAGCATTTAGTGGAAGAGGGCATCCTCCAAAGAGCGTTAAAAGTTCTATTAATAACATGCTATATATATGCTTTCAATTGGGTTCTTTTTTTCAACGCATCTGTTTAGAAACTGTGGAAGTCTGTTATTTGTGTTATAACGAATAACTGACAGGATTCCTATTTAATTAATGTGCACCAATCATTTTACCGCGTTGAAATGCATAAGTCCTAATTTTCAGCACAATCAGTTAAAAACTGAGAAAGTCTGTGATTCTCCATTATAACGGTTGGTGATAGGCTTTTTGGTTTTCTCATGTTTAGCAATAATTTTTTCAGCGTTGGAATACTTATGTGTACCCTATTTTCAGCTCAATCGGTTAAAAGCTGTGAAAATCCGCTTAATATCTGTGATAATAACTGACTGGTAAGGTTTTTGAATTTCTAATGCTCACCAATTATTTTCCTGCGTTTATATGCATATATGTGAACCAATTTCAGCTCAAGCAGTTAAAACTGAAGAAGTCCATTATTTTCCGTTAAACTTTTTGTTTTCCACGCAACTAGAAAGCTGCACAATGGACTAATGAACCCATGTCCCAAATTTTAGCTCACTATGTGTAAAAATGTGGCTTTCAATTCCTGTCAAACACACACACAAAGTCAGCCTTATGTAGTAGATCATACCTGTTTAAAATCAAACACATACACTGTAAATAAAAAAAAAAAACACGACATAATTTGTGAAGTGATCTATAAAACAGAACAAAACAGCTTTTGGATCTCGAACAAAATTTAATTATTATAGGCCACCGGCCCCTAGTTGGGGTCAGTAAACAGTACAAAACAGATGTACAATGACGTATAAGACCAATAACAAAAGAAGAGTATTGAAATAAAAAAATACTGGACATCAAGACTCGTTAAAAACAAGTTAGGCGATGTTCTCAAGGCTTTCTATGAATTCCTGTCTGATCTGTAATTTGTTAAATAAAAAAACACCACGCTTACGAGTATCTGACAAAGAATCACTACGTAGATACTTAATGTACGATCGATGCTTTATATTCCAAAACTTATCTATGGAATTATTGTATAATGGACACAAGAATAAGATATGATCCTAATTTTCTTCTATTCTGGAAAGTTTGCACAATGTATCTTTATTATTATTATTATTATAATTGCCAAACGTTTTCCAAAAAAACTGATGCACCGATGGGTAGAACAAGCCTTAGCTTAACCAAGCATTCGCAAAAAATTATGTGTTCAAAATACCTCTTACTTTCAAATGTGTTCTTAAATAGTTTATAATCTCTAAATATTTCTTCTCCCTAACAAAGCTTTTTCGAAAAAATCAGTTAACCTATCTTTTATTCGAACCCATGACAAAACTGATCTCTATATGGCTATAACTGCGTTAATAACTTTTCCGCTCATTCCATGAGGCAATAAAACATCAAACAGTGGTTCTCACTGTACAAAATATAAGGCTTTTATTTCCAGAAAGACAAACCATGTATTGAGCTTACTTCATTGTATTTTAAAAACATTTTTCAACAAAAACATTTAAAGTAAAACATTTGATCAACAGTTGAGTAATAACAGCCTGAAACCTGCCTGTAACTCAGCTTTTTATCAGTTCATTTTACCAATCGCTTATTCAGCATGGAGGTATAACATTTGCTTAACAAGCTAGGCCAAGATAAACCATGACAGTTATCTGTTGTATATACATCACTGTTTTTAAAAATCAGTACAATTATAGCCCTAGCCCACTCAGCTGGATAAATTCCGTTATTAAAAAGAATATTAAACAGTTTTGTCAGTTCCTGGAGATATTGAATGCAGGAGTCACAATTCATTCAATGTTGCGCTGGAGTTTTGCATGTGGATGGCACGCAGGAGACGCTCTTTTCGTCCCCCGTCCCTGTCCCCAGCAGTCCTGAAATATTCCTGAGCGACTTGCTTAATGTCGTTGTCAGTCGCATCTTTTGTTGCTTTATTCTGCCGTACTGCCTCTGCAATTGAGTAGGATAATCACGATTAATGTATAATCCTTATTGATCTACATACTGCACCCTAGTAGTTATTTTTTCATTTTTCCGTTCCTCAACATCCAGCTGACTACGCAGGACGATCCACAATGTCTACTAAAAAAAAAAACTTTAAAAAAATCATTGAATATGTGTCAACACCCCAAAGATGGACCATGTTTACAGGAACATAAAATTGAGACGTGCTGGAACAGTGTCAGAAATGTGTTATTAAAGAAAATAACTAGGAGGGTAAAGCCCATTTGACTAGCATGCGGTAATGAAAAACCATGAAATTAGTGTTATATTTGTCAAAAACAACAGACTTTGCAATGACCTTGACCCTGTGACTTTGACCTTCACGTGACCTTTGAGGTTCATGTATAATCAAATTATAAACCAATGTTGATGTATATTCCACTGTACAACCACAAAATTTTACATTTTTCATAAGGCCTAAAATGATCTTGACCTTGAAGATCAACATAAAATCTTAACATATATAAAAGATCAATCTAAGATCTCTACATGCACGTTTGGACTTTTTTATTTCTCATAGTTTGTGTCAAGGTCACTTCAAAGAACCCATGTAATCTGAATTTGGAAATCCCTAGTGACCCTGATCTTGAAGTGAGGCTGACCAAACTTGCATGGTTGGTGTGTCTCATTAATATCTTTCATGCGTCAAAGAGTCATAAGTCCTTTATTAATAACTTGTGAAAAATGTGAATGTTTAATATATATGTGTTCAAAATACCTTTTACTTTCAAATGCGTTCTTAAATATACTACTCAAAATAACACAGGGGCCACTTGGACATATGGGTCTCTCTTTAAATCAGAAACACGAATTCAATTTATGAGTTCATCATATTTTATTGCAATCATTTCTGCATCAATAACAAAAAAGATTTTAGACATCAGTCGCTTAAAATTCGAGTAAATTCAATTTAACTGGACATACCCCTCATTTACAAAATCAAAACTTTAGAAACCACAAATCTATAGAGTCAGTATCGGGTGTGGCCACCGTTTGCATCAATGCAGTCTTGGCATCGTTGTCTCATGGACCGTATACGGTTATGGAGGATGTTTCCTGGGATGGCCAACCACTCTTGCTGGAGAACTTGGGTGGGCCAGAATTTCAAGGTTAGCTCCTGGAGGGAGGTTTGCCCGTGTCTGTCGTCCCAAGACATCCCACAGATGTTCTAAGGGGTTCAAATCGGGTGATCGAGCCGGCCAATCCATCCTTATGACGTGCTGTTGCTGCAGGAAGTCATTGACGATACGCGCTCGGTGGGGTCTGGCATTATCGTCCTGTAGTATGGCACCTTCCCCAATGGCCCGCAGAGCTGGGAGAACCCTAGGTTGTAGGACGTCATCCCTGTAGCCAATACCGTTTAAGTTGCCATGAATTTGGAGCAGGGGTGTTCTGAAGTTTAATGCGAAGCCACCCCACATCATGACAGATCCACCACCAAAGCGGTCATGCTCGCGCACCGTCGCATCAGCAAAATGCTCCCGTGGACGCCTCCAAACATTCACTCGACGGTCGTTGAAAGACAAGGAGAACCGAGACTCGTCTGTAAAGAGCACCCTTGACCAATGTTGCCTAGTCCACACCAACTGACGCCGAGCCCAGGCCAAACGCGCTGCACGGTGAGCTGGGGTGAGCAAAGGCCGTACTGCTGGTCGTCTTGATCGCAGGTTTGCCTCGTGTAGACGGTTGCGAATTGTCTGGTCGCTGACGTTAACATTGCTGGCTGTGTGAAGCTGTCTTCTGATGGTGTTTGCTGTAGCGGACCTCATCCTCAGAGCTGACAGGGTGATGAAATGGTCTTGTCTTGCAGTGGTAACGCTGGGGCGTCCGGACCTTCTTGGTTCTTGGACGCTTCCAGTGTTGTTAAAGCGCTCCCGCAGCCTTTGGACAACAGAGTGGGACACTTCCAGCTGCCTGCCAACTTCTCTCACCCCCATCCCTTCCTGAAGCCATGCAATAGCTCTGCCTCTATCCGCATTTATACCCAGAAAAAAGCGCCGATTGTTGAACTGACTCAGAAAATGCAAGCCTTTCGCGTGCAAATCACTTTTTAATGTTGAAAATTTTGCTTTATTAGCAAGACAACAGTAAATTAGGGTCATTTTTTGGTAAAAATTGGGTTTGTTTTTCAACTCAGTGCAGAAAGTTCAAAACTCACACATGTGATTACTTGTCAGAATAAGATTGTCTTGAATGTTACTGTACAGGATAAGTTTTGAAATAAGCAATATAAGCGATATTATTGATAGCAGCAAAAAATAATTAAACTAAATGAAATATGAGAGTGGCCCTTCAATTATTTTGAGTAGTATAGTTTATAGTCTCTAAATATTTCTTCACACCTAACAGAGCCTTTCCATTCTGGACCATAGATGTATTTCAATTTCTGTTTGAGTAGTGAAACAAAAAAATGGTTACACCCTACACTTTGTTGCAACCAAGCATAATAATAAGGTGTCCTTTACAAGAGTTACCCAGCAGATGTATTATTTATGAGATATTCAGTCTTATTCCATTCCCCTTTGTGTCTCAATGTATACTGATATCAGGCCAACTAGTCCTAACAATAACCCCATAATGCCAGATGTCAGGATGAGCAGCTATTTAAAGTAGATCTGTGCTGGAGACTAAACTTCTTTTTCGAGGTGGGCGTCTAACCATCGTATGAAGGCAACTCTTGTGTTTCTGATGAGCTGAGCTGAACTGATGTAGCCAATGTAATCAGATTTTAAGTAATAAATGGCAGGGTTCCCACAAACAAAATTCCATATGTAACCCTGTGTAAATATTAGAAGGCCAGGACAGTTCCCACTAACTGACTGACTGCAAACATTTATAAATTAGAGACAGAGAGAGAGGGAGGGAGAGCTAGTTGGAACTAGAACAGTAGAAGTAATTAAATGTATATTATAATAGTGAGTTATTCTCAAGGTAGGTCTTACTTTTGGTTAGCAGAAAGAAATTAGTCACTTGTATTTTGGAAGTCAGCAGAGAAGAAATTCTTACTCCGTTGCTTCATTTTTTCAGGAGTGATACTTATAGTTGTTTTTCCAGAATATTTAAAATAGTAGTGAAGTAAATAATATAATGTTAGATAACAAGAGATGAATAATTATAGAGTTAAAGTAATTTAGAATGTATAAATTTGAGTAAGTTCATTTGTTGTAAATATGTTTAATGAAAATTAAAGAGACTTGTATTTTGGAAGTCAGCAGAGAAAGTAATTCTTACTTTGTTGCTTCATTTGTTCAGGTCTTCTGTGTCTTCTCCTCTGCCCCATCCTCATCACATAGAAGAGTCCGAACCCACACTTGATTCTTTACACACACCCCATCAAGTCTACACATACCTAATTTCTATAATTTTCCAAGACCATTATGTTCACTAACAATTGCGCACCAACTTAATGTTTTGTGTGAATGTCAAAGTCTGTCGTATACTTACTCATTACCACAGTCTTGAGACGTGTTGTAGAAAATGCAACCTTGCCCCCTGCGCCGGTCCAGCAGCACTGCTTTGCCAGGTTATTGGTCATCACAGCCTTCAGTACGTTGCGGGTGGTGTCTGATGTTTTATTCCCACCCACGTGTCTAATATGATTCAACTGCAATCAAAACACAGTTGTTAGTCTTGCCCCACTTTAAAAGTTATTTTTGGAAAAGGTAATAAATTACTCACTTGCTTTAAATTTAACATCTTTCCATAAAATATAAAAAAGTGAATGTCCAAAGCCCTGGACATCAATATCAGTACATTGAATAAACTTGACCAGGATCGTCCAGCTTGGCGAAGCAAGATCCCAAAGGATCCCTTGCATAGGAGACAAGACACTGCAGACATCCAGAGAAGATGTGCTGCAGGCAAGGCTCAAGGGATCTCCACTGCACTACCTACCCACATGTGTTGCACATGTGGGCGAGCCTTCCAGGCCCAGATCGGCCCCACTATCCATTTCCAAACCCAGTCATATCCTCCATCTAATGACAAAGTCTTGGTCTTCTTAAAAAAAATGTTGTTGTGATGATGATCGCGCAAAAGTGAAATTTTGAAGACAAATGAATAAGTGATGTCAATCTGGTAGAATTCCGAGACTATGTGCACATCAGTCTACATTCCAAGTTAAACCGTAAAAGGCCATCAGTCTACATTCCAAGGTAAGGCTGCTGCACTCCCATGTCATCTCCATTTTCCTATAAGCTTGCGAAACATGGACCCTCATAGCAGATCCACAACGAAGAATACAAAGCATGGAGATGAGGCGCTACAGAAGACTTCGGGGGGCATCTCCTATACCCAGAACATCACCAACAACGAAATCCGACAGACCATCACAAAGCCATTGACAACACGATGACCTGCTCACAGTGGTGAAGAAATGGAAACTCTGATGGTATGGCCCTGTCACCAGAGCATCAGACCTTGCAAAGATCATCCGGCAAGGCAAGGTGCAAGGAGACAGAAGAAGAGGAAGACAGAAAGAGAGGTGGGAGAACAACATTCGAGAATGGACTGGCTTGACAATGAACGAAGCCAGGAGGGATGCTGAGGACAGAGAAAGACGAAGTACACGGGTTAAATTATCATCTGAGGTGCCCAAACTACCTTCGAATTACGGGATGAAATAGGATAGGATAGTGCACAGATTTATCGCTGCGAAAGCATCATCTAAATCGATCTTTAGCTGTAGTTCAGTAGTTTTCAAAAATGTTCTAAATAGTATTACTACTTACTACACTCGTTTCAACTTCTTTTTTAAGAAGTTCCGTCTCCAGTTCTTTAAGAGCTTCTTTTGAAGTCAATGGAAATTCTACATTGGCAGGCAGAATTAGCGCAGGCTGTGCTGCTGAACTTCCCGTAAGTTTATCCTCAATCCGCCGCACATACCCAGTGAGGTCTCTCACTTCCTGCCTGAGCGATTCAACAGCAGTGAAGATCCGAACAAAAGGATCTGAAACATGATAAAACATGCATCCATATGTAATAGATTAAAAATTTCATTGGCTTCGACTTTCAACTGAAAACATTCTTTGACAGTTTCAAGTAAGGGACTTTCTCAGTGGCTATGCCGACTTGCCACATTGACCTTTAACGGATCACGCATTAAACATTCCGATCCATATGACACAGGTTTCTCACAACCCTTACATTATAATGCATCTCTGAGAAGAAAATGTATGGGTCCTGGGTGATCCACCTCACCTGGAAAGGTATATTTACATGGGTCTTAGTGAAAATTTTGACTGAGAACAACATGTTTATACCTCTCCTGATAATGCAGATCACCCAAAACCCATAAATTCCATCACACTATGCATATACCCGTCGAATGGCTTACTCTAAGGTACCTGATCACACTCTGTACGGCAAAACCATGTAGCTGCACCGGCTTTGCCTCAATCCTCTCTGGATAGTTTGAGTTCTAGGGCCGATGTTGTTTGATCACCTGATTACCACTCACTCTCCCCCCCCCTTCCTCCAGCTTCCTTAGTTAATGAACTAACTTGTGACTAATGTTTGGAGAAAAGTGTTGACAGGGCTTCCACATGCAATCATAAACATTTCTGCAGTTATATTGATAGATCAGACGAACAAGATTGAATTTCACATAAATTTGAAATATTTCACTAGTTTGTAAAACGCTCATTGGCTGATCTGAGTGGACCAAACACTTAATTGTTTGGCACATGCAACAGGCTCCTAAATTGTACAACCCACAATTTATTTCTGTGATTGTTGGTCAGACGACAACAAAATAATAACAACAGCAACCATTATAGGAGACTGGCCCTTATATTTATGCGAGTAGTACTAGTATATAAGAAATTGGATTATTCCACACATTGTAAAAGATATTTTATTACCTTTTTGTTGTTGTGACTTCCACTTTACATTTTGCGTCAATTAAATGTTATATTGTTTGCAAGAACTGCAAGGAGGCTCTAATCTGAAAGGCTTTCATCTTTGCTTCATTGACAACTCTCATTATATTTTACATGAAAGAAAGGTCTCAAACGTCACACGCCTTGGTTTTTGACAGGACTGTCTTCAGTGTATGACATCCCTGCCCAAACAGTAAACCCAACCAAAAAGTGTGGAAAAATTGTCACACAAAAATGTGTAAAAAGCCTCAGTGGCTCTGTGCTTTAAATTTGTGAATTAAAAACTAGTGCATGACGCATCCCATCTAGCAAGATATATATTCACAAGTTTTTCTAGAAATCGGCTTTACCAATCAGTCACAATCGCCAATATCACAAAGTGTGACACATAAAGTGTGACAAACAAACAAACCGACGAGTGACAATTTTTACGTGTATGGTAATAAAGAAAAACAAAGAACTAAAAAAATCAAAATGTATTGCCTTGCTGAGAACTGCCACAAGGAGTCAAGGGTGGTTGCACTGCCAATCCGGCACTTCGTAGTCCACTAGACCCTATAAGCATTGATATCTTATTTTATCGCTGCCAATCCAGTTTGTCTGTTCCAAATACTGGAGGCAGAGGATAACAGAGAATGTCTTTCTTTGCTATAAACATGCAGTTTTACACAATTCAACAAAATTATGATTACTCTTTATTAGAAAAGGTTGGATTGAAAGCACACTGTCTCTTAACTATCCCTATCCTATCCTATCCTGTAACTAGGAGGTCGTTGGGGCACCACAGATGATCTTTTAACCAGCGTACTCCATCTTTCTCCTCCTGCTTGAAGCAGTTCCGCGGGTATGTTGTCCACTCCCTCTGACTTCCCTTTCTTCAGCGATTGCACTGCTGCCTCAACTTCTTCTCGGAGAATTGAGAGGATTTCTTTTTCTTCTCTGTTCTGGGGACATTACATTACATTACATGGTTATTGCTTTAGGTCCAGCGGACTCTTCTGAGCCAAATCAGGGGACATGCTAGAACTGATGGGTCTCCGTTTGGTGTATGGTTGTAAAGGGCAGAGCAGTACTCTGTCCATGTGTCCAAGACTTCTTGTTCTTCTATAAAGCATATGCCAGACTTGCTTTGGATCATGGAGACCTTGGGGTTTAACACTTGTCAGCCGCTTCACAGTCTGGTAGGCCTTCTTGCTGTTGTTCTTGTTCAAACTGTTCTCTATTTCCTGGCATTGATCTTCTATCCAGTTCTCCTTGGCTGTGTGCATACCTTTTCAGATGTCATTATTGATTTTTCGGTAGGCATCAGCTCCCTGTGAGGTGTTCTTTTTCTTTTTCATCTCACTTCGTTTATCAAACAGATCCAAAAGTTCAAGTGTGATCCAGAAGAGGAGAAGCAATGCTTGACGCCCTCACCATTATCTGTAACAAGATCTGGCAGAATGGGGGGTGGCCTACACCATGGACCCAGTCGCTTGTCATCTCTCGTCAAAAAACGATAACCTTCAGTATTGTGAAAATTACCACACCATCAGCCTCATCCGCCATCCCAGCAAGGTCCTACTGAAAATAATACTCAACAGGTTGAAACCCCAAGCTGAATAAATCATAGCTGAAGAACAAGCAGGATTCAGGGCAGGGTGAAGTACCACTGAACAGAATGATCTGAGAGAAATACCTACAGCACCAACAACATCTATATCATGTGTTCGTAGACTTCAAGAAGGCATTTGACTGAGTCTGGCATGCAGCTCTGTGGGCAACTATGAGAGTGTACAACATCAGCCCTAAAATTATTGAAGTCATTAAAAGCCTGTATGACAAGGCTACTAGTGCAGTCCTCCATAACAGCGCTATCGGAAACTGGTTAAGAACAACCATCGGTGTGCATCAAGGATGCCTACTCTCTCCAACACTCTTCAACATCTTCCTAGAGCGCATCATTTTACATGCCCTTGCAGATCACGGGCACAGTCATCATAGGGGGTAGAGCATTCTCCAACCTCCGTTTTGCAGATGAAATTGGTGGATTGGCTGGAGAAGAACAAGAACAGCTAGTACAGAGGATCGACACTACCTCAAGAGCTATGGGATGGAAATAAGTGCAGAGAAGACCAAAATGATGACCAACAACACCAATGGCATTAACACGGACATCAAAGTCCAAGGCCAATTCCTCAACACAGTAGCTTCAAATATTTAGGAGCGAGCCATTGTATCAGACAATGTGTCCCGACAGGAAGTCCTCTCCATGATCGCACAAACCACTGCTGCCCTGGCAAGGTTGAAACCCATTTAGGAAGACAGGACCATCAGCCTACATTCCAATGTAAGACTGCTAGTGCTGCGCTTTCTTCTCATCTCCATCTTCCTATACTTTTGCCAAACATGGACCACCACAGCAGATCCACAACGAAGAATACAAAGCATGGATATGATTATGAGGTGCTACAGAAGACTTCTAGGCATTTCCTATAACCAGCACATCACCAACGACGAAGTTCGACAGACCATGACTCAAGCCATTAGGCAACACGATGAGCTGCTCACAGTGGTGAAGAAACGGAAACTCCAATGGTATGGCCACGTCACCAGATCATCAGGCCTTGCAAAGACCAGCATGCAAGGCACAGTGCAAGGAGGGAAGAAGAAGAGGGAGACAGAAAAAGAGGTGGGAGGACAACATTCGTGAATGGACTGGTTTTGACACTGGGCGAAGCCATCAGGGTTGCTGAGGACAGAGAGAGATGGAGTATCACTGTATGCTGGTGAAACGATAATCTGTGGTGCCCCTACGACCTCCGAGTTACAGGATAGGATAGAATAGGTATGGAATCAGAGTAACTCTAGAACATAAGGGTGAGCGAATCAGTCTTTACCTGTTGAAATAATAAAACTTATTTTTTCCTACAATACTTATTGGCAGTTCTGGTTCATGTTAGTGTCATTTGGATTTACATATGAACCGAAAAAGCCATGAGCTTAATCAATCAAATGGATGTCTTAACATAAATCATATTGTTACATGATAGGTGAAAATGGAAATAAAGGATTAAGAAAAAGAAAAAGCATACAAAAAAAGAATAAGCATCAAAATCATATGACAGAACATACCTCTGCAATGAATAGACTATGCAGTAAACAGGGGTGGTACTGGTAGTGGCATTGCAGTTCTTTGGGTCATGGTTGGAGTCTGAGACCGATGATCTGCAGGGAGAACATTATATTAAACACAATATGTAAATTGTTTAGCTCATATTATCGTCCCTGCTAGTGACTACAGTTGTTGGCAATTCTTTCATCAGCGACAGTCACATGAAATATATAATCGGTACAAATTACAACTACTATTATTTTATTTAACTGACCACTGATTGTTACAGGTGAAATATAGATCCAGCCCCGATGCTTGAATCTGTGTAAATTGTATTAGAGTTTTTATACAAGCCGCCCGTTTACTCATAAACAAGGCATAGTCGTATAATCTCAGCAACTTTAATCAGCAAAAGACAAACAGCACCAACTGCTTTCAAAAACTCTCACACACAGGCAAGTACTGTATATAACACAGTACATTGTGGCCTATAAAACTTTAGAACAATCCAGAATGGTATAGGTCTAATCATTAGTCAATCAAAAACATATCCTCATAGAAAATACACACTGTGTTACGTCATAGAATCATCTACATCATTCTGAGGCTGGCTGCTCGCCGCGAGATCAAATTCGAACTTTCATTCGGTGATAAACAATTCCAGAAATATAGATATTGCTACAACAATATTAATCAAACGAAAACATTCTGCAAAGCTTTTCCTGCATCTACATAGAACCAGATGAAAGGTAAATAAATGCTATTGAATGCTTCACTATGCAAAACAAATATTCATAAATTATGTTTATATTCGTGACACTGAGGCAAATTTGCTACCCAAAAAAAATTATAATTTTTTTTTTACATTCAATAAAACCTTAAGAACAACTAGATAGACACTACTCTCTAACAAACATAATCAACAATATTTATCTATTTATATATGCTAGTAGTAGTAATAATTTTAACTGTCGATCAGACAGTTCTATAAACATATCAATATATCTAATTCAACCCCTAAAGTTCAAGTATAAATTTTAACTTAAAAAACTATAAATCTTATAAGATCTTACAGGAAGAAGGAGTAGGTTCAATAATAACTTCATCAGTATTCTACTCTTCATCATCCAAGAAGGCTGGCCTAAAACAAAATACAATATTAAATAAATGCATTAAATAGGACTTTAAGGCCATGCTGCATTGAAGATAGAAAATCTGTTGCAGATCTTAATTCTAAATTCAATCAATTCTGGAACAAAGGATGATAGGGTCATGCAATAGTGCTATGTAAGACAGACGAGTTTGACCTGTCTCATAATTCAATCAGCATGCGTAAACTGGTTTGGATAAAGTAGATTGTCAGTCCAAACTTAAAAAAAAAAAAAAGGTTACATGGATCGTGCTTAGAGCTTTTAAAATTGCTTGATGTCTACGTATTGTCAATCAAAAATGGTGTAAATATTGGTGCCAATATTGTGATGAATATATTCAGATGCGATTTTGAGCAGATGTTTTGCACAAGTTTTACGCACAAGTGCTATAAAAATGTGTCATCAATTTTTAATACACAAAAAATATGCATTAATGCAATCCTGATGTTGGCATTATATAACAATCATATTAACATGGTCTAACCAGGGTGAATTTGCCTTTTAATATTTATGGCGGGGAAGGAGGAACCAGGTGCGAAATGTTTAAAATTAGATAAATTTAGATGAATCATCATTCCATGCGATTCAGCTGAAGATCTCCATTAGTAATAGTATTATCAATTCAAAGTCTCTGGGCTGAATGTTCTTCAAAACTGTAACCATCTTTTGGACATGATAAATAAGTCAGCTTTTGTCAATTTTGTTTTGCAAAATGTTGATAATTTTCGTTGGTCAATATTGAGAATTTTATGAAATTACTTGTTTCTTATTGATCGAAGCTTCTAGACCTTACGGGTAACAGCTGGTCGAATCTAAACATTACATGATGCAAGGCATTGAATAGTTCCGGTGACGAGTTTTATTTTGATTGGGTGTTATTGTGTCACTCATGTTGAAACGTTCTAACGTTTTCTCGATTGTCTGCTTGTAAGGATGATCTTTGTAGTGATTTTCTAAAAGCGATCTTGTATGCAGTTATTGATGTTTGCTGAATAAAGTTGGAAAACCTTATACGATGACTCCTGCCTTGTTGCTGAGTGAACAAGTTGCGTGGATAAACGAATTCGAGTTACAAATATCAAGATTCAAGCATCAGGGCTGAATCACCTATTGATAAAATACTGTGTAACTTATAATTGGTGTAGAACAAAATCAAATTAATCTCTCTATCCTTACCTATTATTTAAATTTAGTTGGTAGGGCGATTTTCTATCATTTTAAATTTAGTTGGTAGGGCGATTTTCTATCAATTTCGTAATACAAAGTGTTGAAAAGAAAACTTTGGGTACATGAATCAATAAGTAATGAATCATTTTACCGGGTTTTACGCCTTTTTGGTCGTCTTACATCATCCTGTGTCTCATCACCAGATGTTTGCAGGTCAGACTCGTACTGAGACTTGTTCAAACGTTGCCGTACATAGTCCCAATCATCTGTTAAAAAAAAAAGTTAGTTATGCATTATTGCATAGAGCCTAGAGGTTTTTAATCTTATATAGCATAATAATATTAATATGACTATACATTTATATACATTTTGTACTAATGATAAAGATGTTTAACTTTCCCTCAATCACAGGTACATGATCAAGTCAGGGTGCATTGCTGCTTAGACATCTTTCTTGCGCAACACATAATAGAAGTTGCAGCACAGGTTTAATTTTTCACTAGTCAAAGCATACTGGGCCAACAAGTTCTAGCACAAACCCCAAAATTTCAGGCGCTGGATAGGGCAGCTGCTACTGCTAGTGGAATGCCAATTATTTACTGGAAGTGGAACCAAACACATACACATTGCTCTCAAGTGGGATTTTTTTAACCCCAAAGGCACAAACAAACATGTACTGTGAGAACTCAACTCCTAAACAAATGTGTCACACAGTGTGAGTGTGTGTGTCTATATGTTGCGGGAACCTCATAAACTTGCAAGGTACTGCCGCTGGACCTAAAGCAACAACCATGTAATGTAATGTAATGCAAGGTACTAAAACATTCCGTTATAAAAATGACAAACTAAACATAATTTGCAGCGAAAATATTCACTGAGATTGTTAGAAACTAAGAAAGAGTACATAAATTTAAATACATAACTTCTCTCTCCTTAGGCACATGGATTAGATCAGATTGGATTGTACCCACACGGTTAAGGGTGCTGAACATTTCTCGTAATCCTATATACCTACATGTGTATGTGTTGTGAGCATAATGTTTGCTGCTTGCACTTTAAACGTTTCCTAAAAAGACAAAGAAACCAAGACTAAGTAATATGTTGCTGTTATGATAATGTAATTACCAAAGCGATGCATTAGGTCAACAACAACAAAAAGTCTGTTTACGGTAACATAGGAGAAAAAATTGTTGGTCAGTTGGTTTACTTTTTTTTCTTTTTCTAAACCCCTTTTCACATTGGGTGCGATTACTTTGGCTTATTTCTTCTTTTTTTTTCCAGATATCCCAAAAATAAGTTTAGGGTCGGGCCAAAAATATAAGGTTGGTCGGGATACCGTAAACAGACATTAATTTTTTTGTGTGGGCCTTATCTGAAGCAAAATTGAACTCACCATCGACAAAGAGTTCCCTGATAGGGTAAGCGTGCCATAAAGGATCCGGCTCTTGACGTTCTTTCACAGCTTTGTTTATTTTCTGGGAGTTTTTGTAGTTTGGCCACACTGCGCAACTATTGCCATCGCGCCAGTTGGTGGGGATAATTGCGACTTCGTTTTCATCGGTGAAGTTGACAATTGCATACATCTTCTAGCGTCTAGGCAAAAGAAGTGTGTTCAGAAGTTACCAGAGAAACCAAATCATAAGAGCTGGGTGCAGGAGACATAAAACACCACTGAATACACTATTACTAAACCTTGTCACTTGATTAAAATTAAATACCGAAAGAATCAAACTTAAACTAATGCATGACTGGATACAGAGTTTGGGTTAATCTGGCTATTGGCAGATTTAGCAGCCTATAATAAATCCAGACTCTCTTCTTGTAGATCACCTCCAATCTTTTCCTTAATTATTTCATATACACATGTATACATTCAGTCCATGTATTGGCTAAGCTTGTACACTAGTATTTTTAGCAAGAAGTGTCATGTTACTATTCTATTCCCTGCAGGCTCACAATGCGCTGTCATATCATCAAAACTGTCAACATCAGAATCAACAATCTTTTTATTAGAAGTGTCATGTTACTATTCTATTCCCTGCAGGCTCACAATGCACTGTCATATCATCAAAACTGTCAACATCAGAATCAACAATCCTTTTATCCTCTACAACATTCTGTTCTTCATCCATATGAAGTGGGCGTGTCCTTTGTTGACAATGTCACAATGTGGGTTTTTCAAGATTTTGCAACACATGAGAACTTTCACTAGTCTATGGCTGTCTTTGCCTGACACAACATCTCGAACTGGCTTGATCGCACGCGGCGTTTTCGCATTTCAGAGCCCTGGGAAATGCTGATTTCCTTCGAACTTCATCTACTTTGTGTAACAGACACATTTTCTGCTCGAAAATGGAATTGTGAGTCCAGATGCAGCGACAAAACATTCAGAAAGCAAACAGGAAGTAGCACGCGGTTTCGGGGAGCGGTTCGTATTTTGCCGTTTTCGCGGCAGTGGCTCGTTATTTTAGATTAGCAGCTCATATATAGTTGGGATACCGATGTTGTGATTTTGAGGCTGAAGTTGGCTCCCCCTCCCACCCCCCACCCTTCCTATTATTTTAAATGGCAAATGTTTAATGTTGAAGATCTTAAAAACTAATAAACGTAGCGCCCCCCCCCCCCCGTCCCCACCCCACCTCTCCACCCCCAACCCCCCCAAAATTACATGTGAGAAGTGGACCATTTTTGAAAAAAAGCCTACAATTACTTTCAAAAATGACAAAAAGTGATGTTTGGTCAAAACTCTAGACAGTATTGCCACCTAGCTGTCGCTTTCAGAAACCCTTCGAATTACCTGCTGAAGTGGGCTGCCGGGTTTCCTCAAAAGTCGCTTGATTTTTGCCAGAAAGTTCTCAAAATGAAAAGCAGAAAAGTGATCAAGCGGACAAAAGCGTCTAACAGCCCCAGCAAGATGCAATAGGTTGTGAAAATTGAAAGAAATTGAAAGAAATAGAATTTATGCCATACACTACTGATGTTTGTTGCAAAAAAATATAACCAGAGTTGGTCAGCATTGTCACCGTGACTCTGGCAGTAGGCCTACACAGGACAGGCAAGACAGCACACTCACAAACAGCAGTAAAAAGTAGGAATAATTTAAACTTCTTCTGATAAAATTCCTTTTGAGCGCAACATGGCCACTATACAGAAGAAACTGGTGGAATTCTGTAGCTATCTAATGATCAAGAGACTACACTTCCATTAAAAATTCTGATTGTTGGTATAGTCTTGAAAACTTAATAGAAGCTTAATTAATTGGCTTTCGTTTTCCAAAACATCAAGAGTCGCCTAACAACACCTAGACAAATACAGTGCATGTTTTTAGGTGGAAACTGTGTTACCATTCCAATGGATAAAGTTTCAAGTGGGGAGGCACCAATGTGCTGTTGTGGCTGCTGTCGTGTGGCAAAATCATGGTCAGTTCTATGTTCAGCATTAGGCGCAGAGAATGTCATCTTGCCTAACCACACTCCTTCCTGTGTGCAATGCTCACACGCAAACTATCCTGCATGCCCTTTAACCTGCTTGCAAAATGCACGAACAGGTGCATCACATATAAAACATTTAATATGAATTTAACAGACGCATGCATGTTTTCAACAGTCAGTGGCTGCGCCTCTAACTGATGGGGAACATCTCGTTACTCCCCCCGTATCATTACTCCCCCGGCTCGTAACTCCCCCAGCTCGTTATTTTGAACAAAGTTCGACCTATTTCGTCGCCTATAGGAGACGAACTAGGTAAACTTTTTAGAAAAGGGTTCGGGTAAGGGTTAGTTGCAGAGCTATCCCTAACCCTTGCCATAACCCTTTTCTCTACAAAAATCACTTTCCGATTCCTACATTCTTAAAATAACGAGCTGGGGGAGTAACGAGCCGGGGGAGTAACGAGCTGACCCCAACTGATGCATATATTCTCCCCAAAATCTTTAAGAAAACGATTAACAGAGGCTGGCTTTGAAGATCCACAATACAGTTCAATGATAAATGGTTCACTGATGACGTCGAGAATGGTAATTCTGCCGAGATTGGGCCAAAACTGATTGGTTGCACTATGAAACATGGGCAATCCATTAATATTTATTTGAATTCTTGTACTATCTCAGTATCTGTTGAGCTGAACTGAGGATAGTTCTTTAAAATTATATTTTTATAAAGAGTATAGAGTCCAAAATGGAAATATGAACCTTTAATTTAAATGTCTTTGATTGCATATGTTCTTGGCTTGTGAATTAAAGTTCTTGGATCTTTTGGTAAATGAGGGTGAGCAGGGCGTAAAATAAACAATAAATCTGAAACAGCACTGTGAGAAATGTCATGACTACTCGCCCATTCTGAAATCTGGGTTGTGAAATTTTCTTCACAGTTTGCGTGTGATTTATTCTCAATCAGCGTGTCACTGTCAGTGTTACTATCAGTATCACTGTCAGATTCCCTCACAAAATTAGGCTATAGCCTCACCTGACGAAGTACACCTAACGCTAGTATTTACACGATCAGTGGCATCTGCACAAGCAAGCACGACATCAATAGACGATAGTCTAATATAATTATCTCCTTTAACAGCACTACATTCAGCGCTGTCGCCTGTATAAGTGTTTCTGATAGTGTTAGCAGTACAACAAGAAGCATCTTCCAAGACTGCATTAGTAGATCTAATTCCTATATTATTAGTAGATCTAAGAGAACAATTAATGTGCTCCTGCACCCTTTCTACAATACGTATTCTTTTCGTACGATATGACAGGTTGCACTGATTTGTTCCTTCCATGTATGTATTACCATATCAAATCAGATATTAATATAAAACTTACTATTTCAAAAATCAAACACCCGATTTTTTCCGTTTCCACTCGTCACCTCCAGAAGAAAATTGCGTCATTTGCTGAACCGCACACGTGTACAGATATATTTTTTTTAAAAGTTTTGTAATTTCTGTGATCGAAGGCGATAACGCAAGTGTAAACAATTTATAGGAATAAAACTCTTCACAATGACATATTTTTCAATCTTTATTATGATTTGACCAAAAAAAATCGATAAAAATGTTCGCACTGAATACGAAGGGAGTTAATTTTATTTTGATCATATCTTGCTGACACTCGATATGGGATTGTCTACCTTATAGCGACTAAAATGTGCAGGCGGCCCAACGTGATAGACAATCGGCAAAGATCGGCCGATGACGCCGACAAGTTCCGATCAAAAACCTACAGCGGGCCGCCCTGGTTGTGCTGTTGGGGAGTTTCAAGACACATACAACCGACACCCTTTTGTTTTTTTTATAAAGGAGTAATAGACTGTATATATTATATGGCAAATATAACCTACGCTAAAGGTATTAGACTTGTCCTCTGATCATTGTATATAACCCTTTGTTTGATCTGTCTATTCAGTGTCATATAAATGTGCTAAAAAGCGTTACGACCAGGTTAAATACTTTAAGTGCATGCATCAGACAGGACATCAGGATACTTATTTTGATTATTATTAGATTTTTATTTTATTTATTTATTAATTTATTTATTTACAAAATGCCTAAAGCGCTGTTCTGGGCAAATAATAATAATTATAGACAAATAAATCTGCGATTTGTTTAGAGTCCAATTTCTTTAATTAGAGACATTGATTTCGCCGGTAATATTGTACAATTAAATGTTTTGCTTGGTACACCGATATTAGGTTACTTACGTCAGATCACCCTTTCGGGTCAGCCGTGATTGCACTGCCTTTACAAAGCTGGATCTGAGAAGAGAGAGGTTTATTAAAGTATGTTCCAGCTATAACGAAAATTTCCGGATTGTCCTTTTTTTTCACTTACCTGAAATCGGTGTTTGTTCCATTGGCGTTGGGCGAATACTTTATTAAATATTCCATTTGCAGAATTTATTAAATATCCCATTTGCAGAAATAAAACTATTTGAATGTAAACATTGCAGATGCTTTCCCTGGTTCTGAAGTATCAGAGTATCAATAATTATTACTTCTGTTAGCAGTGATAGATTATCTAAATTATTCATGCGGGTTTGGTTTTTTGTCAAATTTGACATTGGCAAACAAGACATTGATTAAATAATTATTTAAAAATTAAACATCAACAAACATTCACACGGGATAATGGTGGGAGAGAGAGAGAGAGAGAGAGAGAGAGAGAGAGAGAGAGAGAGAGAGAGAGAGAGAGAGAGAGAGAGAAAGAGAGAGACAGGCAGATAAAGAGTGAGATCAAGAGAGAGAGAGACAGACACATACAGATATAGAGAGACCAAGAGAGAGGGAGATAGGGAGATTGCGAAAGGCCCCAAAAACCATGATCACCATCACTTCCACCTCCATCTTCAACAACATTTTTGGCAACATTTCTAATTAAGCTTTTAAAATCCCCCCTCCCCCTTCTTCCAATTTTCTCTGTCCTTTCTCTCTCTCACTCTTTCTCTTACTCTCTCTCTCTCTCTCTCTCTCTCTCTCTCTCTCTCTCTCTCTCTCTCTCTCTCTCTCTCTCTGTGAACGATATGGTTAGGTGGGGTTGAGGGTGGGTGTGGTGGATGGTGGATAGAAGGTTGAGGTGGAAGGAGCGGGATTTGTGGTAGGCGGAGTTACAGACATAGGCGGTATGGTAGCCCGAGGAGATCCTTGGGGCTGTATTCAGGAATTTAGGTTAGTAAAAAGAAGTTACAGAGAATAGAACAATTTTAATCTAGGCCAGTTCCACTACACAGGCAATCGACGCTATATAAGCTGAATGTCTAGAGAAAATGTTGTCCCCTCCAACGTGTCCGGGGACGTTACATTACATTACATTATTATTGCTTTAGGTCCAGCGGACTCTTCCGAGCCAAATCAGGACCGGACAACCCCCGATCCGCATAAAAGATCTGCTGAAACAACCCTAGTGGTAAAACCGAAAGCTCTCCACAAGCCAGTCACTTTACAATAAAGACATCCCACGCAGGGGACGGCTGAGGCTTCACCCCAACTTATCGAACCCCGGCCCGTTTACAAAAACAAAATACAATACAAACATCATTATAAATTATCAACAAAACACATACATATAAAATGCCTATATTGCTAAATAATAACATCATAGGAAGCCCTAGTGACCACCTGGCAGAAAGTGTCCAATATTCCCAAGCTGATCCAACAGACCTCATACGCAAACAAGGAGTCTTGTCCCGGAAGAGTTTTCAAGAACAAAGGTAGGAGACTGGTCTAGCGAAGAAGACGATAGTATAGCAGATTGATAGAAAAGAGCAGGAATGAGAAAGAGCAAATGAGAAAGACAGCGACAGTGGGAATTTAAAGCACTAAATTTCCAGAAAGTGGTGATACTATTTATACTGAAACCCCGGGGACGTTAATCTATACAAGTCAAGTCAAGTCAATCCATCAAGCCATAGGCTGTGTGTAGGCCTATGCCCTCAACTTTAACCTTTGACACTGTTCAGATCGGGGGTCAGGGTCGCTTTCGGGCCGAGTGCCTCTAAAACTTTAGTAGCAGCCCTTAAAATAACGGGAACAGATCAAATGAATTTTTGCAAGTCTTATTTACATCTAGCTCTCGCACACTCTACTTGTCCCTCTTGAGGATCAGACCCTAGGGTCCCTTTCTCAGGGAAAGCACGGCTGTCGCAGCGGATCGCTAGCAAAGCTCACCATACTTGGAATTCCAATTCCTAAGCCCCACTCACCGTTCTCGGCTTGATTGAAGCAGCAAAACGGCCAGTGCTCATATCCAGTCTAATTGACTGCAAGCCATTTTGCTGCTTCAGCCAATCAGAGAACGGTGTGTGTGTGCGCGCGTGGGTGTGCGTGCGTGTAGGTGCGTGTGTGTGTGTGTGTGTGTGTGCTTGTGTGTGTGTTACGATTGAGACACGCACTGTAATTACGAATAATTATTGTGTTCCTGCAATTACAGCATGCATTTAGTTCCCTTTGATTCTAATTTGCTGGACGGGTCTTAAATAAAGTTTGTTTGATAGAAGATTTGATATCTATTTAGTATAACAGATGATTATATTCTGAAGTCTGTAGAATATTCTATGACGTAAGACAGTACGTAAATCCAGTGACGAGTTCTAAATCGATTGGTTGTTGATTGTGTCGTTCTGGGAGGGTCTGTATTTTTCTACATGGTTAATTGATAGACTATATTAGTACCGTTGTCTGCTTGACTGGAGAGATTGCTTTTCGGAAATAATAATAATAATAATAATAATAATAATAATAATAATAATAATAATAATAATAATAATAATAATAATAATAATAAAATTAATAATAATAATAATAATAATAATAATAATAATAATAATAATAATAATAATAATAATAATAATAATAATAATAATAATAATAATAAGACAGTAGACTTATATAGCGTTGTACCCCAACAAGCATGGGCTCGCCACGCTTTACAATGCACTAAAAAAAAAAAAAAGGTAAAAAGGTAAAGGTAGTCCCATAGCCTTGTGGCCGTAGGGGAGCGTGATGTTGGAGATCACACTTATCTTGGGCCAGCGTAATGAGGGTGATGCCCAACTCTCTCCCTCGCTGCTTTACCTTCCCCACCCTCAAGAGAGTAGGTACTCAATCACAGTTGAGTCAACTGGGGGCGTTGTTGTTTGTCGCTTCACACCTTAGCGGTCACCCATCCAAGTGCTAACCGCACCGGACGGTGCTTCACTTTCGACACAGTAGCGAGTGCTCCAACCACTGCACTATCCGACACTAAAAAAGCAATAGTATTAAAGCAAAATAAAATATGTAAAACAAAAACATGCCTAGTAAAAACTGCTAAACCAGAAGTATGTACATTAATTAACAGTACACACATAGACACACACAAAAACGCACGAGCGCCTAGCCAAAGTACATGTCCACAATAAAAACATTCATTATAACATCATTTAACAAAAGAAATACAACTAAAAACATTACGTGCCTATTAAACAAAAACATAAGATTGTAAAACATTTCTTAAAACAGTAAAATACAATGAAAAGACATGATTCACAACATTAAAAGGACTAGACTCAACTAGAACAGATAAATTTAACTAAACTAGTAATATAGAAGAACTTGTAAGACACTTGTAAATACCCTTATATAAAATTCATAGATGACCTAAAACATTAACACAAGTATTCACCGCAAGGTAACAGTTTAAAACGGGGCAGTCGACTGGTTGTCAGCAGGCGGAAGTGTTGTGATGTTCGTGAGTTCAATCAGTGGGAAAGTAATGCTTGAAAAGATGTATTTTGAGTGCTTTCTTGAAGGTCTGCGTGGACGCAATACTACGAATGTTAGCTGGCAGCAAAATCCATTGTTTAGGGCCACAAAAAGCAAAAGATCTTTCACCGTAGGTTTTGGTGCGTACTCATGGTGTGGTGAGAACATGAGTGTCTGCAGATGAACGCAAATATCGGGCAGGTGAGTAAGCAGACAGGAGTTGACTAAGATAGGATAGACCGGTGTCAGAGAAGAAACTGTGACAGAGAACTGATAGTTTGTAGTCAATGCGTGCTTGGATAGGAAGCCAGTGAAGGGAAAATAGTAGTGGTGTCACGTGATCCCGTTTTTTGCTTTCAGTACGAGCCGTGCTGCAAAATTTTGAACTTTTTGTAGTTTATCGATCAAAGATTTAGGACAGCCAGTGAGTAGGGAGTTACAATAGTCTAGACGAGAGAGAACAAAGGCACACACCAGAGTTTGGTGGCATATACTGTAAGATACTGACGGGTTGAGCTGATTTGGCGAATGGCAGTGTATGTAGAACGACAAACATGTAAAACATGGTTATTATGGGACATGTTATCAGATATGATGTAACCGAGATTCCTGGCAGAGGATGAGAAAGTAATGTCAGAGTTGCCAACAGAAATAGAAGTAGGAAGGGTAGAGTATGAAGACGATCTAGGATTTTGGAATAACAGCGCTTCTGTTTTGTCATTATTCAATTTAAGTTTGTTGTGAGCCATCCAAGATCTTACATCAGAAATGCACTGTTGCACGCTCTGGACGGAAGAATGAATCTCAGAAGGACGGGAAGAATTGTACAGCTGTGTATCGTCAGCGAACGACTGGTTACCAATGGCATGATTATTAAGAAGTAACAGCAATGGTCTGTGTATATCACAAAAAGCACATGTCCTAAAACAGAACCCTGTGGCACACCAAAAATCATGTCTGTCTGATTAGACACGCTGCCATTCACAACAACAGCCTGCTTCCTTTCGAAGAGATAAGACTGAAACCAATTTAGTACCGACCCAGAGATACCAACATGGAGCTGAAGAGTTTTAAGCAAAATGTCATGATCTACGGTATCAAACGCTGCAGATAAGTCTAGCAGAGTGAGAACTGAAACATTTCCACAGTTCAGAGCGAGCAACAGGTCATTGGTGACTTTTAACAGAGCTGTTTCGGTACTGTGAAAAGGTCTGTAAGCAGACTGGTTGGAGCAGATCAAAGAATGTGTATTTAAATATGAAAATAACTGTTTCAAAACAATCTTTTCCAATATCTTTGACAAAAATGATAGGTTTGACACGGGTCTATAGTTCTGAAGGGTATTCTTGTCTAAACTAGGTTTCTTGAGTAAAGGCTTCACAACAGCAGATTTGTTTATGCAGTTGTTGATGCTGTTTGTTGAATACAGTGGGAAAACTTTATAAAGACGACTGCTGTCTTGTTGCTGATTGAATGCGTGGATAACGACTTCAAGTTACACCAGATCCAAGCACCGAGACTGAATCGACCATTGCCGTGTAACAGTGCTAGTGTGAGAGATTAGGAATTGGGATTCCAGTTATGAAGGGTTTAGGTGGCGATCCGCTGCCAAGCTTTCCCTGAGAACGCGACCCGAGGGTTTGATTCATAATGGCCGTCGCCTGACATTGCGTGAATAACGTGTCTGACATAAGACGTCAGAAGACATAACACTCAAGATGCAATGATAATTATACCAAGTGTAGACCGGTACCGCCTCGTCTGTTAACTTTGAGTTTGATCTAACTTAACTTCTTACATTCCATTCCAGCATAGTACAGGCTTTTACTACAGTTACTGGAACGGTCTAAAGAAGGTCGGTACCGCTAGAACTGTGAAATAAGAGGCGGATAACAGCATCTTGAATGCCAGAACGTGAGAATGCACTGCAGCAGCCAATTAGTGCTTTCGTGTCTGTCTCCGGGGTACAGTGGAGAAGAAAGCCTATAGTGTGTCGCTAAGCCCTCTGACTGTGATACACCCAAAGATATTAGGATTTGGATTCGGATTGAAAGTGAAAGTCGAGACTTTGGTCACCGAGGAAGGTGAAATTAGGTAATTTTTTTTATTGTCCAGCGATAGCAGAGCAACAGCTGATCAGCTCCACCTAGGACAAAGTGGCACGGGGCGCGCTGTCAATCAATTCCAACTTTAGCCCGCATCATTCTAAATCTACCGAATCCCACGCAATAATTTATAGTTAATGCCGAAATTTAGGGGTCGTTAAAAATACACATCAATGGAAACCTAAAGATCACAGAAGATGCATGGTTTGCTCATTTAGACTACATGAAAAAAGAATAGTTTTATTTGAGGAAAGGAAGCCTGGAGTTAAAGGAAGCATCTTGGATCCCGGTTATGTGCAATCCTCCGAGAGTATGGCAAGACATATGAGGACATTCATTACCTGTCCTTCTCTTTCGTCAGTGTTTTTATGTATTTCCAGATACGTCCGCAAATACTTTGAAATAGTCGGGTCGGGAATCAGAACGAGTCAAATACCGCTCTGTCTGTCTGTCCGTCCGTCGGTCCGTCGCTCTCCATATCTCACAAAACCACCGAACAGATTTTGACCAAACTTCGAAGGAACATTACCTGGATTAGCGCCCAGCTCACCCCCTTTGGGGTGCCGGGGGTTTCAGTATAAATAGTATCCCCACTTTCTGGAAATTTAGTGCTTTAAATTCCCACTGTCGCTGTCTTTCTCATTTGCTCTTTCTCATTCCTGCTCTGTTCTATCAATCTGCTATACTATCGTCTTCTTCACTAACCCAGTCTCCTACCTTTTTTCTTGAAAATTCTTCCGGGACAAGACTCCTTGTTTGTGTATGAGGTCTGTTGGATCAGCTTGGGAATATTGGACGCTTTCTGCCAGGTGGTCACTAGGGCTTCCTATGATGTTATTATTTAGCAATGTAGGCATTTTATATGTATGTGTTTTGTTGATAATTTATAATGATGTTTGTATTCTATTTTGTTTTTGTAAACGTGGGTTCGATAAGTTGGGGTGAAGCCTCAGCCGTCCCCTGCGTGGGATGTCTTTATTGTAAAGTGACTGGCTGGTGGAGAGCTTTCGGTTTTACCACTAGGGTTGTTTCATCAGATCTTTTATGCGGATCGGGGGTTGTCCGGTCCTGATTTGGTTCGGAAGAGTCCGCTGGACCTAAAGCAATAATAATGTAATGTCATGTAATATAGCGCCCAGCTTCCTTTGCTATCCAATTTGCTCTACCGCAAAACGTCAAGTTCGCTGGCGGCAAGTTGTTTCTAAACACGTTTTTTTAATATCTAAAACAACAACAACAACAACAACAATAACAACAACAAACAGCTGAAGCGACTTTGTTGAATTTTGGTTCACAAGTACTCCAGCTCATAGCCAACCGTGCAGTAGCAATAATATTGTCGATCAGTAGATCGGTTGGTCCGTCTGTCTTGTCGGTCCGTTGCTCGCCTTAGCTCAAGAATCACTAAACAGATTTTGACAAAACTTTATAGCAACAGTATCTCGGTAAATGGTCAGCTTCCCGAGCCATGGCGTTTCCATCTATCGCAAAAGTCAAGGTCGCTACAATTGTTTTTGCTGAACGCCTTTTGATCTGCATTTAAAAATGGGGATTAACTTAACAACCAATATTGTTTATATTTGGTATACAAATACCCCCCAACTCAAGACATAAAAAGAGAAAGTGATCTCTCGTATATAGCGCACTTACAAGCTCGGAGAGCTTCTTAAGGCGCTGGCCCCTAATATCCAGCAATCACACAATAGTTTGCTGAAGTCAGGATTCGAACCCACGTCGCCAAGACGCACTCACACAAGTGGTGCTCTCTGACCACTGAGCTATCACTACCGCCTAATAATACAATAGCGGTCACAGGTCCGTCGTTTCGTAGTTCCGAATTTCACTTTTTTGTGTTCAAAACACATTTTCTGCCTTATCTCAATAATAATTGAACATAATTTGATTTGTTTTTTACTAAGCAGTTCTTCACCACTGTGAGCAAGGACTGCTTAGTAAAAAAACAAAAAATGTGAAGAAACGGAAACTACGATGGTATGGCCATGTCACCAGATCATCAGGCCTTGCAAAGACCATCCTGCAAGGCACAGTGCAAGGAGGTAGAAGAAGAGGGAGACCGAAAAAAAGGTGGGAGGACAACATTCGAAAATGGACTGGTTTGACACTGAGCGAAGCCATCAGGGTTGCTGAGGACAGAGAAAGATGGAGTACGCTGGTTAAACGATCATCTGTGGTGCCCCTACGACCTCCGAGTTACGGGATAGGATAGGATAGGATAGGATACTAAGCAGTTACTTTAACTACTGCCAAGCTTGATAGTCCTTTCATAATTATTTGCACTTTCTCTAAGATCAAGGTCGCGTTGCTTCACCATTTTCTAAACACGCTTTGCGGTGTCTTTTTAAACTGGTTGAGCGGATTTTTTTTATCTTCTGGCAGATAGATCAGATAATGGAGGCCCAACATTCCATGATGTAATTTTGTTTCTTTAAGATGAAGCCGCATCAAAGCAACATCGCAAGCACATTTTAGCACTTTCGAAAATGTGAACTTTTCAGCTAGGTTTGCGTGATTCTGGAAATACATTTGAATGGCTTCCCATCTTGTTTTATTGTGTTATGGATAGGTTTCGGTATGCTTACAGAGAGCAGGGACGTTCGCAGTAGCGGATTAGGAGCAGTAGAAATCCCACTGTACTAAGCTGTTTAAGCAGTAGACACGGTGATTTTGATCTTTATACACAGTGTCAGCAACGTCATCTTGGTCAGGGATCGCATAGAAAGTACTGGGGACCTTGCTTATACGGTACAGTCCTAACGTGCCATAGTTTCTTTGTGTCCGGAAAACAGTTAGGTCAAATCATTCTGCTTTTTGGCAATATATGGGTGAGTTCTGCTTTTTTTTTGTATCTGCAGACTTATCCGGAATGAGAGTGGCTTATTGTTTTATGATTTTCCGCTTGCTTTGTTAGGATAAAGCCGAGTGACAACCCGGCCAGAAATTAACACTTTTGAAAATGCTTTTTTTAGCTAGCCGTGTGTGTGTGTGTGTGGGTGGGTGGATGTGTGTGTGTGGATATGCATTTGTATGGCTTGCCATCTTGTGTGTTTTACCATTCTCACTGTTTTTAATATGCGTATTTACGTGTTTATCACCTGTTGTTTTAACAACAGGGACGATTCCTTTATCGCGTCGCAGAGGCGACATAAGGAGGCATGGAACGTCTTTATCAAGTGTCATTACGGAGAGTCAACGCATTATGATAACATTTTCATGCGACTGTTGTATCCTACTGGGACGGATAGAGTTAATCGAAACTCTAGATTTGGTGTTTTGGTGTTAGAAATAGAACTCTATACATACATACATACATACATACATACATACATACATACATACATACATAAGGTCTCGGCCTAGTCTCAACGTTAGGAACCGAAACACGCATACATGGTGACATAAAAGGACGTGGACACATTGACACGTTACTCCCCTCTCCAACTCCCTATTCGCGCGTTCTATAAAGAGGAAGCCTAAGCTAATAAGTCTCAAATTGCCAGCCTACCAATATGGATTCCTTATACTGTATAATACTAATAGTTAAGGTTATGGGGGTATTTTCTGTTTAGTCCCAGTCCTTCATTATACAACAGTAGGTTGCGTTGTCTAAGTCTACGCGAGGTAAATTGCGCGAGATAGAAAATACAGAGGTTTCACCGACTGTGCTAGGTGAGATGGATTCCATTATCGAAGCTAATTGCAAAGCAAAGCAAGATAGATCTCCTATTTCTTTCTCGAACTCCAGCCCAGCTTTCCTTAGTCGAGACTACCGTATAATCTCTATGAGTTCTTTAAATTAGCTTTGCAAATTTGTTTTTTCCTGATAGGAAAGATCTTGACGGCCTACTAGCGCCAAACTCCAAAGTTACCAGTATCACGAGATAGGCCTACTTGAAATTAACGTTCCGTGTAATTTACAGAGATACCGGTAATCCACAGTATTAACTAATAACTATTATTATTTGCCACGCCTTCCTAGCGCCAAAACCTGATAATTACAAATTTCGAGGAATAATAACAATTATCTTGAGATAGTTACAATTATCATGAGATAATTACAACAATCACAAAAAATTACAAATATCTTTGCGTGATCATGTTTAATTCTCAGTTTTGACTCTAGCAATCCATCTGGAAATGCGGCAAAACTGAAAATTGTAATTTTTTTTAAAGATTTTAATGCTTTATTGTCCCTTTTTATCGGGAAATTCTGGGCCGCCTCCCCTGTGGAAGGCGTAGTCGCAGCCTGTGGCGCGCCCAAACCCAACCTACCTAACATTAATTGTGATTTTTGAAATTTAGAAATTCTTTAAATTTTTGAAAATTTTTTGAAATTTTAACCTCATAATTACAATTTTTACGTGTTAATTTTAAATATGTCGTGTTCCACGGAACTGTTCGTTTTGTCTCAACGGCAGGCAGGCAGGTAGGTGTTACGTTGAAACGCGAATGGTAGTATGTCTGAAACGCGCACGATAGATCTAATCGTTTCGTTTTGCAAAGTATTCAATAATAGAGTTTATTTACCTTTGATTTGAGTTTGCATTGTTGTTCGAAGAAGCTTTGTATAACGTTGATAATTTTGGTTGGTCGATATTATTGGAGAATTCTCTAGATCTGCGTGTTTACTCTCGATAGAAATTTCCCGATAAATGTCGAAGTAAGAGAACGTTCCGGGAATGTGTAGAGAGATGTATGACGTAAGTCAGTGATGACGAACTTTATTTTGATTGGTGGTAGTGCGTCATTTCTACCGTGTTCTAAATTGTTCGGGAGTATCAAGAGACTTTATAAGTGCCGCCCTGTTGCAAAAAGTCGATAGTGTTGTGTTGTTGATAGTGAGTTGGAAAGTAAAAAGTTGAGAGTGAAAAGGCGATTGTATGCAGTTGTTGATGTGTGCTGAATAAAAGAGGAAAACTTCATACGTCGACTTCAGACTTGTTGATGAGTGAGCAGGCTGCGTGGATAAACGAATCAGAGTTACACCTTATCAGGACTTCAGCATCGGGGCTGAATCAAATACTGATAAAGAAAAACACCAACATCGATCGAGTGTAACAGTAGGGTAACGTCCCCGGACACACTAGGCATATAGGGGACTTCTCTCAACGGGTAGGCAGGCATGTAGATTTACGTCCCCGGACACACTCGGCATATAGGGGACTTCTCTCAACGGGCAGGCAGGCATGTAGATTTACGTCCCCGGACACACTCGGCATATAGGGGACTTCTCTCAACGGGCAGGCAGGCATGTAGATTTACGTCCCCGGGCACACTAGGCATATAGGGGACTTCTCTCAACGGGCAGGCAGGCATGTAGATTAACGTACCCGGACACAATATGCATATAGGGGACTTCTCTCAACGAGCAGGCAGGCATGTAGATTAACGTACCCGGACACACTAGGCATATAGGGGACTTCTCTCAACGAGCAGGCAGGCATGTAGATTAACGTACCCGGACACACTATGCATATAGGGGACTTCTCTCAACGAGCAGGCAGGCATGTAGATTAACGTATCCGGACACACTAGGCATATAGGGGACTTCTCTCAACGGGCAGGCAGGCATGTAGATTTACGTCCCCGGACACACTAGGCATATAGGGGACTTCTCTCAACGGGCAGGCAGGCAGGCAGATTGACGTCCCCGGACACACTAGGCATATATGGGACTTCTCTTAACGGCGCTACATAATTATACGCAATATATAGTGACCAATCAGCGTAGACTCCCGAACACCCGCTCTTTCATCACGCTGCAAATTAAAGGCACCGTTCATGAAAACGGAATGCAAAATTACAGGCTTCTTATCTGTTTTAATATATAATTATTTACGTCAATAATATATACTTTTAACCGCAATTTAATGCTGAGGCGCGGTTCCACTGGCGATGCGCATGCGCAGGCACTGTTCTCAGCAAACCTTCGGTTTGGGCGCTACTAAAGCGTGGCCAAAACTAAAAATGAGTCATGAACACTGTGAATTACCGGTATCTTTGTGAATTACACAGAACACGCGTTAATTATTATTATCACTGATACCTGTAACTGCAGGTTTGGGCGTTAGTAAGCCTTCTTAGCCAGAATTAAGCATGCTCACGAGGAGAAAAAAATAATTATCAACATTTAAATTAGTATGTAATAATTACAATTTTCGGTTTTGGTGCAATTTCAGGGGGATCCCAAACTGAAAATTAAACAGGATCACGCGAAGATAGACCTATTTATAGTTTTTTTAAATGATAATTGTAATTATCCCTTGATACTTATAATTATCCCATGATACTTGTAATGATGAGGTTTGGGGTTAGTAGGCCGTCATAAAGATCAATCTCCCCTTCTCTTTTGCCAGTGGTTTGAATTTGTAGAATTGTGCCATGGATTTACAGATGCCTATTACGCTGGGTTCTCAGCTCGTCAGTGTGTCAGCTAGACTTTGCTGAAAATCAAGTGACTGATTTTCAATAACATGCGAACACAGCTGGATGAAGTTCTCAGGAAAGGACATCTTTATGCGAAGAAAAAAGAAGAAAGCATTCACACGTTGGATAGTTGGCATATAGTTCTGGCGTCCCATGCAATGATCGATTTGATCCAGGGAGCGCGGCCGGCAGCAATTTGGATTTTATTTGTGGCACACCGACTCAACCAAAGCTTTTTAGTTTTGAGGTTAGGTCAGCCAGGCTAGCTATAAATAGCTTCGCCGATGCTTCCCTTCCTTACTACGTTGCAGTCTCCTCTCTGAAAATCCTTACCGGGAAGAGAGGGGACTATAAACTGATTGAAAAAAAAATCCCTTCCTTTCCTTTCACTGGAAGGAAGGGTGCAGGCAAGCTATAAATAACCCGCAGCAAGCAAAATGTGGAGGCACTAAACAGTGCTGCTCACATAGGCATTGAGCTGGTGTGGTGGACATGACGTTGCGCTCTGTGCAAGTGAACATGGGACTGGATTTGACTCAACATAGAAGTTAAGGGCCTACACTTCATCCTGTATCCTATGATAAATAATTAGAGGTCCTGTGAACTTCCTCACTTAAATTAACCCTTGACACAAACTTTTCAAGCGTCCAACCTTGACAACTGTCCTATCCCACGGACTGCAAAAGATCCTGACGCTCATATCCTAGACGAGTGAGTGCTAGCTATATAAATACACCCAGCATGCACTAGGTCCTTTTTCGCCCATCCCCGGTCGCCCAGGATTGTGCTCAGTCGTCAGACGATGCGCCTAAGGTAACAAGTACGAGAGAGGGGGGAGTTGGAGGGGGAGGGGGGTGGGGCTAAAGTTAGGTCCTGTTTCGGCCAGCGTCTTGAGCTGGACCAGCATTATGTAAGAATGATTTAATGACTAATTAATGAATTAACTGCATTTCTCTGTTTTAACTAGCAAGTATCTAGCGCTGGCAACGGCAAGTCAGTTTTCATGCTTTTTTTAAACAAGCAAGTATCTAGCGCGGGCAACGGCAAGTCAGTTATCGTGCTTTAAAAAAAAAAACTAGCAAGTATCTAGCGCGGGCAACGGCAAGTCGGTTTTCGTGCTTCTTCTTCTTCTTCTTCTTCTTCTTCTTCTTCTTCTTCTTCTTCTTCTTCTTCTTCTTCTTCTTCTTCTTCTTCTTCTTCTTCTTCTTCTTCTTCTTCTTTAAACTAGCAAGTATCTAGCGCTGGCAACGGCAAGTCAGTCTTCGTGCTTTTTAAAAACTAGCAAGTATCTAGCGCTTGCAACGCCAAGTCAGTTTTCGTGCTTTTTAAAAACTAGCTAATATCTAGTGCGGGCAACGGCTAGTCGGTTTTCGTGCTTCTTCTTCTTCTTCTTCTTCTTCTTCTTCTTCTTCTTCTTCTTCTTCTTCTTCTTCTTCTTCTTTATAAGCTAGCAAGTATCTAGCGCTGGCAACGGCAAGTCAGTCTTCGTGCTTTTTAAAAACTAGCTAGTATCTAGCGCTGGCAACGGCAAGTCAGTCTTCGTGCTTTTTAAAAACTAGCTAGTATCTAGCGCTGGCAACGGCAAGTCAGTTTTCGTGCTTTTTAAAAACTAGCTAGTATCTAGCGCGGGAAACGGCAAGTCGGTTTTTGTGCTTCTTCTTCTTCTTCTTCTTCTTCTTCTTCTTCTTCTTCTTCTTTAAACTAGCAAGTATTTAGCGCTGGCAACGGCAAGTCGGTTTTCGTGGGGTTTTTGGTGTTTTTTTTTTTGTTTTTTTTTTTTTTTAAATTAACTAGTATCTAGCGATGGCAAAGGCAATTCGGTTTTCGTGCTTTTTACGCCAGCCAATATAAATTGTCTTTGTTTTGCTTTTATTGGAGTTCTTTGTGATTTGTGTGAGTCGGTGCCTACCATAACTCCATGATTTACCACTTGGGCTTGTCAAGATGGTGGTTTACCTATAGGTATTGTTCTTATTATGGTACGTTGGAAAGATAGGGAGATTGATCGCAGTATAATATTTTGTGGTTTCTACTATTTCGTCTGCGCTTTGCTCTTGTTTTGTCGGTGGAGGTGGATGTGGGATGGTGTTAGTGGAGGCGCATCATCATCATCATCGTCGTCGTCGTCGTCATCATCATCATTATCGTCATCGTTATCATCATCATCATCATCATCATCATCATCATCATCATCATCATCACCATCATCATCATCACCATCATCATTGTCATCATCATCATCGTCATCATCATCATCATCACCATCATCATCGTCATTGTCACGTCACCCTAGTGGGTGCCGTGGACGTTCAGCTCAATAGCGAGTGAGGGGATAAAAACTAAAACAAAAGAAACTAACACAAAAGCCAGATGTACAATCACACTCTTTAATTCAACAACAAACGCACACACACACGGGACAAATGGGAAATCTAAACCACCCTCAACCCCTATCTAGGCCCACAACCCAGTATTTACTGAACAATTACCCCCCCCCCCCCTTGTATAACCTGAAAACCCCAGATCTGTACACAAACAAAATGCCCACAACAATATGCAACTATGCAACAATCAAATACATTTCATATAAATACAATTTCAGACTGAGAAAACAACCCAGCAAATCTTTAGAAATTCAATTATATTGAATAAACTAACTTATAAATCAGTAACTGTTCTTAACTGAGCTCAGAATAAACTATGGAAGATGATCACGCAGATAATTGAAGTAATTCACACGAAGTGCTGACAATGGAGATATATTTTATGTGCGTGAAATGCGAATCTGTGTGCATGTGTTGGTACGATGTGCATGTCCGTTATCCTGAAGCTCCCGGTTGTCTGAGGTACCAGGGCAAGTCCCGGCGGCGATGAAGGACCACACCCAGCAGCGGCGCCCACGACGAAGAAAAGACGTGGCAGTGGTGGTGGCGATGGCGACAACGTCCACACCTCACAGTGGCAAAGGCAGAGGCCTCTGAGGCTGCAGTACACGTGGAACAGTAGTACTAATAATTATAGTAGATATAGTAGTAATAGTAGAGTCAGTAGATAAAGTAGTAATAATCACAGCAGTAGTGATAGCAGCAGGCCCAATCTGTCAACAAATAAATTGTCTCACTAGTTCATCCTAAAAAATGTGAACACTGCATAACAAATACTCCTTCCGCCGTCCGCCATCTTGACCTGTTTATACATGCTTCTCAATAATTCAAAGCAATGCTTAATTCTAATAACTTATTAACATAGTTGTTTATATAAATATACATAATTATTACACTTGCACTTCCAGTCATGCAATCCCGACTCATCTCATCCTCACTTCTATCTTCATCAACCCTCTCCATGTTATAGCACCTTATCTTCCTTCATTCGCAATTATCTCTATCTCGCTATAATGCATCATCACTCTTCCCTCATATTCATCACCTTCATCACCCCTCTCCAACATAGTACATTGTTTCCCTTCCTTCACATTCATCACCCCTCTCTCTCTCTCTCTCTCTCTCTCTTTAACATGCATACTTCCTCATCCACCTTGACCCATTTTGGCAACATCATTGATAGCATTATTCATTCTACACATTTAAACAAGAAAATCATAAGAAAATCATATAAAAATCAATAAACTATTATTTATCAAAATACATCATTTTCCCCCTCATTCACCATCATTCATTTACGTACGCAAGCCCGGAGTGCATAGCCACTAAGGAAATGAATTACAGGGTTCACACTCACCTTTTAAGTTCTCGGCCTGTGACACATGGATACAGTACACATACACAACACCACTATACAGCACAAAACAGTACACACTGGTTATCCGTTTGAGAGAATCAAAGTTCGTTCTGTGCTAATGCTGTGCTTGACACTGGAGCATCTCAATACCGATGAGGTAATTGAGCCTTGGAAGATGCCCAAATGAAGGCCATACAACCTTAAGAGAGAATCTTACACTTATTTCTTCCTGAATAAATGGCGATTACAGTCTTTCCACTACAGTCTTTCAGTCATTCTTGTCCCGATGAGGGCGCAAGACCTTGGGTGGTTCGATACAACGAGACTCAACCCTTACAAAAGCACTTTACCCTAACCTGACACACACTGTCACAAAGTTACTTCTGTCCAAAAAACCGACTGCTCGCAAAAGCTTCCAATGGACTCACTAAATCATATACCAATTCACAGCACAAGGTATCGAGTCCAGCTCAGTAACCCATTTTCCCACTATGCATTATGCTTTATGCATTAAACTCGTGAAAATCATACATATTTATCTTTCATATGCAGTAGAAACAAACTGCCAATTCTAATTTGTACACTGTATCAATAGAGATGTGCAACTCTGCACGATATGTAACTACCTCTAGTGTGTGCTGAAAACTCGTGTCGTCACAGTCATCATCATCATCGTCATCATCATCATCATCGTCATCATCATCATCATCATCATCATCATCATCATCTTCTTCTTCTTCTTCTTCTTCTTCTTCTTCTTCTTCATCGTCGTCATCGTCGTCCTCATCGTCGTCGTCCTCGTCATCGTCTTCCATCAAGGCTATACATAGTATAATAATAATTAAAAAGAACAAATAACAAGAGATTTTTTTAAATACTATGATTCAAGGGGTACATATTTTAAAAAAATAAATAAATAAATAAATAAATAATAATAATAATAATAATAATAATAATAATAATAATAATAATAATAATAATAATAATAATAATAATAATAATAATAATAATCATCATCATCATCATAATAATCATCATAATAATCATCATAATGCAGTCATGTTCCGAAGTTGCAGCGAGTCTACTATTTGTCTTCTATTTTTACTCTTTTCTGTCTGTTGGTGTCTGCTCGAGTTTCTGTCTGTCCACCATATTGGAGCATCTCTGCCTGCTTCCCCCCCTTCCCCCCTCCCCCCTCCCCCTCCCTCCTCCGTTGGGGTGCCGGGGGTTTCAGTATAAATAGTATCCCCACTTTCTGGATATTTAGTGCTTTAAATTCCCACTGTCGCTGTCTTTCTCGTATGCTCTTTCTCATTCCTGCTCTGTTCTATCAATCTGCTATACTATCTTCTTCTTCGCTAGACCAGTCCCCTACCTTTTTACTTGAAAACTCTTCCGGGACAAGACTCCTTATTTGTGTATGAGGTCTGTTGGATCAGCTTGGGAATATTGGACGCTTTCTGCCAGGTGGTCACTAGGGCTTCCTATGATGTTATTATTTAGCAATGTAGTCATTTTATATGTATGTGTTTTGTTGATAATTTATCATGATGTTTGTATTCTATTTCGTTTGTGTAAACTGCTCTGTGGGTTCGGGCATTAAATAGAATAGACCCAACGTTCCCGGCGTGTCGTAAGAGGCGACTAACAGGGGTGATGTTAGCACGGCATCACTGGGCGAAAGTCTTCTACACAGAAGTCACCGGCCAGGGCGGAGGAACCTCACGTTACTACAGGTTCAACGACCATGTGCTCAGGGCCAAGGCGAGCCACACTGTATTCGTGGATTTCGGCGGTGGCCAAAGGCCTGGAGAGGATTGAGCACCGCCAGAGCTTTTTTGCCCAAGACACACTACATGATGACACAATCCACTAATTCCATACCGGATCGGTCGTCGCCCGGCACAAGGACCGCGCCTTCCGTTGGCCACCAGGACGGAGGTGTTAAGTATGCTACTGATGGACAATTTAGCAAGATCCGCACGAGAAACAACATCGTCATAGGAACCTGGAATGTCAAGACCCTAACCGCGGAAGGAAAATTAGAAGAACTGGCCCACGAGTTGGACCACTATCGATGGAACGTTCTAGGCATCAGCGAACTGCGCTGGAAAGGCCTAGGTGAAACAACGACCGACAAAGGCCACAAGCTCTATTTCAGCGGTAGAGATGACAGGCACGAACACGGCGTTGGATTCTTGGTCCACAAGAACATTCTAGCCACTGTCATGGGTTGCCGCCCAGTCTCCAGTAGACTCATTACCATCCGCCTGAGAGCAGCCCCTTTCAACATCACCATCATCCAGGCCTATGCCCCAACATCAGACTATGACGACAGCGAAGTGGAGGATTTTTATGAAAATCTACAGGCGGTCCTTGACCAAGTGCCGAAGAAGGACATAGTCATAGCGCAAGGCGACTGGAATGCCAAGGTTGGCCAAGATGCGCACCACAACTGGGGATACACATGTGGACCCCACTGCAACAACGAGACAAATGACAGGGGTCTGAGACTCTTGGAGTTTGCCAGATACAACAATCTGGTACTGGCAAACACGCTTGGTCTCCACAAAAACTCCAGACGATGGACATGGCACAGTCCTGGCGGGGAGCATCACAACCAAATAGACTACATCATGGTCATGAAACTCTTCAGATCAAGCATCAACATTGGCAGGACACGCACTTTTCCAGGAGCAGACATCGGAAGTGACCACGATCTCGTGATGATGTCTTTCCGGCTCCACTTGAAGAGAGTAAATACAGCAAAGTGCACTAGACTGAAGTTCGACCTGGACAAACTGCAAGACCCGGAGGTGGCAGAACTATTTCAGGCCACAATTGGAGGGAAATTTGCACCACTGCTCATTTTGGGGGCTGGTGAAGTAGATGTCAACACCATGACCACCACCTTCAACTCTGCTGTGACAGATACCGCCACTGAGATCCTTGGCAAGCACCGACCAAAGAAGAAGCCGTGGATCACACCTGAACTTTTGGATCTGTGTGATAAACGAAGAGAGATGAAAAAGAAAAAGAACACCTCACAGGGAGCTGATGTCTACCGAAAAATCAAGAATGGCATCCGAAAAGGCATGCGCACAGCAAAGGAGAACTGGATAGAAGATCAATGCCAGGAAATAGAGAACAGTCTGAACAAGAACAACAGCAAGAAGGCCTACCAGACTGTGAAGCGGCTGACAAGTGTCAAACAGCCCAAAGTCTCCACGATCCAAAGCAAGTCTGGCATATGCCTTACAGAAGAACAAGAAGTCTTGGACAGATGGACAAAGTACTGCTCTGACCTTTACAACCATACACCAAATGGAGACCCATCAGTTCCAATTCTCCGGGAAGAAGTTGAGGCAGCAGTGCAAGCGCTAAAGAAAGGGAAGTCAGCTGGAGTGGACAACATACCCGCGGAACTGCTACAAGCAGGAGGAGAAGCGATGATTGATGCCCTCACCATTATCTGTAACAAGATCTTTCAGAGTGGGGAGTGGCCTATACCATGGACCCAGTCGCTTGTTATCACTCTTCCCAAAAAAGGTAACCTTCAGGAGTGTGAAAATTACCGGACCATCAGCCTCATCAGCCATCCCAGCAAGGTCCTCCTGAAAATAATACTCAACAGGTTGAAACCCCAAGCTGAACAAATCATAGCTGAAGAACAAGCAGGATTCAGGGCAGGGCGAAGTACCACTGAGCAGATGTTCAACCTCAGAATAATCTGTGAGAAATACCTACAGCACCAACAACATCTATATCATGTGTTCATAGACTTCAAGAAGGCGTTTGACCGAGTCTGGATTGCAGCTCTATGGGCAACAATGAAAGTGTACAACATCAGCCCTAAAATTATTGAAGTCATCAAAAGCCTGTATGACAACGCTACCAGTGCAGTCCTCCACAACAGCGCCATCGGGAACTGGTTCAGAACAACAATCGGTGTGCGTCAAGGACGCCTACTCTCTCCAACACTCTTCATCATCTTCCTAGAGCGCATCATGTCAGATGCTCTTGCAGACCATGAAGGCACAGTCAGCATATGGGGTAGAGCAATCTCCAATCTTCGTTTTGCAGATGACATCGATGGATTGGCTGGAGAGGAACAAGAACTTGAACAGCTGGTACAGAGGCTTGACATCACCCCCAGAGCCTATGGAATGGAAATAAGTGCAGAGAAAACCAAAATAATGACCAACAACGCCAATGGCATCAATGCGGACATCAAAGTCCAAGGCCAATCCCTCAACACAGTGCATAGCTTCAAATATTTAGGAGCCATTGTATCAGACAATGGGTCCCGACAGGAAGTCTTCTGCAGGATCGCACAAACAACTGCTGCCCTGACAAGGTTGAAGCCCATTTGGAAAGACAGGACCATCAGTCTACATTCCAAAGTAAGACTGCTGCGCTCCCTTGTCATCTCCATCTTCCTTTATGCTTGCGAAGCATGGACCCTCACAGCAGATCTCCAACGAAGAATACAAAGCATGGAGATGAGGTGCTACAGAAGACTTCTGGGCATTTCCTATACCCAACACATCACCAACGACGAAGTCCGACAGACCAGCACACAAGCCATTGGACAACACGATTACCTGCTAACAGTGGTGAAGAAACGGAAACTCCGATGGTATGGCCATGTCACCAGATCATCAGGCCTTGCAAAGACTATTCTGCAAGGCACAGTGCAAGGAGGTAGAAGAAGAGGGAGACCGAAAAAGAGGTGGGAGGACAACATTCGAGAATGGACTGGTTTGACACTGAGCGAAGCCATCAGGGCTGCTGAGGACAGAGAAAGATGGAGTATGCTGGTTAAACGATCATCTGTGGTGCCCCTACGACCTTCGGGTTACGGGACAGGATAGGATAGGAAAGGATAGGAAACGGGGGTTCGATAAATTAGAGTACAGCCTCAACGTCCCCTGCGTGGGATGTCTTTATTGTAAAGTGACTGGCTGGTGGAGAGCTTTCAGTTTTACCACTAGGGTTGTTTCAGCAGATCTTTGATGCGGATCAGGGGTTGTCCGGTCCTGATTTGGCTCGGAAGAGTCCGCTGGACCTAAAGCAATAATCATGTAATGTAATGTAATCTCTGCCTGCTTTGTTCTGGCTCCTACTAAACTATTGTTAGGTACATTATTTGTTAGCCACGATTTTAATTCATTCTTGATTAATTTTATGTTAATATTAATACTATTGATTGACGTCTTTTTTATTTTAAATACTGGGTCAGTGTTGTACACCTGAAAGGGGGTTTTAATAAACCGAAAATGTGTGTTTTTCCCTGGACAGTTGTGTGCGTGTGTGTGTGTGTGTGTGTGGGTGTGCGTATGGGTGTGTGTGTGTGTGTGTGGGTGTGTGTGTGTGTGTGTGTGTATATGCGCGCATGTTTACACGGCGTTATTTGGACAAACTAGTGCACATCTACATACATTCTTTGGACAGACCTACTTGTTGGGACGTCCATTTAATGATCCGTTAGGGTTAGGGTTAGGGTTAGTGCTAGGGTTGGGGTTAGGGTTAGAACACTTTAAAGTACTTAAAAAGGGGGTCGTAGCACGACCCATTGTCCACACAACGTATGTGCCGTTTGAGGAAAGTCCAAATAACGGTGTCTGTGAAAGTGTGCGTGCGCGCGCGCGTTTGTGTGTGTGTGTGTGTGTGTTATACATATTTCTTCTCTTATAGAAAACAATATGCGGCGGTGAGTAGATCTACTGCTTTGTCCGTAGGGTTGCCGGCTAGACTGCCTGTACGCCTGTTTACCTGTCTGTGTGTCTGCATTTCCTGCATGACCGCTAATGAAGTTAGACCCAGACGGCGAGATTTGATATTGATTGTTTCACACCAAAGAGGATGTGTATGTTGATGGAAGAGAGATGGGGGGTGGGGAGAGGTTTTGGGGGAGCTGGCGGGGAAGTGGGGGTTTGCGCCGTTGCTATATAACTTTGTCAGCATCTCGGTTTAGCATGTCTGTCTGTCTGTCTGTCTGTTTGTTTTTCTGCATCTGTTGGCAGGCTAACGAATCCTATACGGGGATGGGCAGATTTACTGGTTTACACCTTTAGCGGGAAACATGAATCAACGTGCGACAAATCAATATCAACCAACCACGCGTTGCCGGTATATATCATTCCACCTGGTCTGCGCCTGTTTCCCTCTGATTAGGCGGGCAAAATTGGAAGTTTGGCGGTCTTTATATGTGTTCATATACTCTGACTCAGTGTGAGCACGCGCGCGTGGGTGCGTGTGTGTGTGTGTGTGTGTGTGTGTGTGGGTGTGTATTCGCGCGGGCGTGTGTGCATGTGTGTGTGTGTTTGTGTGTGTGTCTGTGTGTGTCTGTGTTACTCATTTATTGCCCATATTCTCCTAAATGATTTAGGCATTGAAAATAAACATACCAATAGACAGATGTAAATAACTGTAGCTATTAAAAAAAAAAAAGAACTTTATTAACTAGAAGAAGTGATTAAAGCATTTAAAAAACATAAAAAAATAAAACTTACTCTTTCTCTGTCTCTCTGTCTCTGTATGCCTGTCTGTCTGTGTCTGTCTCTCGCTCAGTCTCTCTCCCTCCCCCCCTCCCCTCTCTCTCTCTCTCTCTCTCTCTCTCTCTCTCTCTTTCTCTGTCAATGTACAGATTTTTTTTCGATGTTTGTTGAGTCCTATGTTGTTTTCATGTTTTATTAATCAACTGGCCTGTGATGTGTGGAAGGGAGGAAAGTATAAAATTCAGCTTAGTCCAGATGCTGTTTAACTGTTATTACTGCTTTTTGCTGATGATATACTTTTATTATTGTCATTTTTTTTGCAAACTCAACCAAATAACCTAAAATAAAGAGGCTGATAGATTAAATCTAACTGTAAATTTAGACAAAACAAATGTGATTGGTTTTGTTTTTTAATGGGGGAACATTTGGTTCGCTGTCCGTGTAAAATGGTACTTTGGTGCAGACGAGTTCAAAGTAACAAATCTTTATAAATATCTTATAATAATAATAATAATAATAATTACTGTATTTATAATGCGCTTATCTTATAATAATTATAACTCTAAGCGCGCACTCACAACTCACGCACGCATGTGCACGCTTTAGACAATGACACATGTAACAATTACGCAAAAAATACATTCACTCAAATATACTCATACCACAAACAGACCAGACACTGTATGTAAGAGACAGCTGGCGATGGGGTGCGTAGTGAGGTCATAGTGTTAGAACTGCTTGAAAAGGTAAGTTTTGAGGGCGGACTGGAAGGAGGTGGGAGAGGGTTTCTGACGGAGAGAGAGTGGAAGAGTATTCCAGATGGATGGGCCGTAGACAGAGAAGGAGCGGGACCCGAACGTGCTGAGTTTGGAGCGAGGAATGCGGAGGCGGAGAGGGTCGGAGGCAGAGCGAAGAGAGCGAGAGGGAATGTATGGGTGAAGTAAGTCAGAGAGATAGAGAGGAGCGGAGTTGTTGAGGGACTTGTAGCAGAGAGACAAGGTCTTGTATTGAATGCGTTGGGAGATGGGAAGCCAGTGTAGGGCTTTGAGCAAGGGAGTGACGTGGTCAGATTTCTTCTTTCTGAGGACGAGGCGGGCAGTATTGTTTTGAACGCGTTGGAGAGGGAGAGTGGTGGAGCGGGGAAGGCCGGAAAGAAGGGAGTTGCAATAGTCGATGCGAGACAGGATGAGGGAGACAGCAAGTTTGGTGGCAGCTTCAGTGGTGAGGTATTTTCTGATCTGACTGATTCGACGGAGGTGGAAGTAGCAGGCCCGGGCGGTTGCAGAGACAAAGCTAGTCATTGAGAGAGAAGAGTCAAGGATAACGCCAAGGTTCTTGGCAGAGTCGGAGAGAGGGATAGAGGTACCGTCAAGCTGAAGATGGAGAGAGGAGGGGAGCTGAGGGAGTTTCTGGCGTGTGCCTACCAGCATGGCTTCCGTTTTGTCGTCGTTCAGTTTAAGTTTGTTTGCTGTCATCCAGTCCTTCACGTCTTCACAGCAGTCGGCCGTGCGAGTCAGGAGTGCCTGAATGTTGTCAGGTTTGTCTTTGTCTTGTAGTTGTGAGTCGTCAGCATAGAAGTGGTGGTTTATGTGATGAGACTGGATGATGTTGGTCAGAGGGGAGGTGTAGAGTGTAAAAAGGACCGGACCCAGGACAGATCCCTGAGGAACTCCGCAGGAGAGCCTAACTGGGTCAGAGGATATGCCATCGATGATAACGGACTGCCGTCTGTCGGAGAGGTAGGAAACAAACCAGGAGTGAGCGGAGTCAGTGATGCCAAAGGAGTGTTGAAGGCGGTGGAGGAGGATAGAATGGTCAATAGTGTCGAAGGCGGCAGAGAGATCGAGTAGGGTAAGAAGGGAGATGTTGCCTGAGTCAGTTGAGAGAAGAAGATCGTTCAGAATATGTAAAAGGGCTGTTTCAGTGCTGTGGTGCTTGCGATAGGCAGACTGGAAGGGACTGAGGAGATTGTTGATGGTGAGGTGAGCGTTGAGCTGGTTGAGGACAACCTTTTCAAGTAGCTTAGACAGAAAAGAGAGATTGGAGACTGGGCGATAGTTTTTGAGGTCATTTGGGTCAAGGTTGTGTTTTTTGAGGAGAGGGCGAACGATGGCAGACTTGAAGATATCAGGAACGGAGCCAGTTTCTAGAGAGGTGTTGATGATATCGGTGATGAAAGGCAAAAGTTTTGGGAGACCGTCCAAATACAGGGAAGCTGGGAGGGGGTCTAGTTCACAGGTTTTGAGAGACATAGTCTTTATGTTTTTGAGAACTTCTGCCTGAGAGAGAGAGCGGAAAAATGAGAGGGGGGTGCCTGTGAAGGGGGAGTCAGGAGGGCAAGGCGGAGATGGTAGAATGTCAAGTGTGTTGCGCAGAGATTGAATTTTGTCAGAGAACTAGGTGGAAAAGGCGGATGGGAGTTCTTCTTTTTTGTGTGTGTTGGGGAGTGGAGATTCTTTAGGTGTGCCTAAGAGTTTATTCATCGTAGCGTAGAGAGTTTTGGAAGAAGTGGATTCTAGGATTTTGTTTTGGAGGTGTTTGCGTTTGGCATCAGAGATCAGTCTGCAGACTTTGGATCTGATGGTTTGGAAAATCTGTCTGTGAACGGTTAGGCCAGATAAGCGCCAACGGCGCTCAGCTTGCCGACGCTCACGCTTGGCCGTTGCTATCTCATGGGTGAGCCAGGGGGAAGGGAGTCGGTCGGGCCTGGAGCAGGAGGTGACAGGGGCATGGTTGTCAAGAAGTTTACGGAGAGAGGAATCAAAGTGAGATGCAAGATCAGAGGAGGAAGAGTCAGAGAGAAGGTCGACAGCTTCGGCGAAGAAGATCTCACGATTGACAGGTTTTAGTTTGCGGCGAGAGACAAGGAGTTGTTGTTTGTGAGGGGGGGGGGGGGTAGATTGAGGAAGACGAGAATAGCGAGGTGGTCGGAGGGGAGTACAGAGGAGATGTCAGAGTCGAGAAAGAGTTTATCGGAGGTGCGAGTGATGATCCAGTCAATGGTGTGGCCAAGACGGTGAGTAGGTTGTGTGATGTGTTGTGTAAGATTGTGGTTTGAAAGTGACCTGCATAGGCGTTTTGTGTCCGGGTGATCAGGTTTGTCAAAGTGAAAGTTGAAATCACCAAGGAGGATGTGTTTGCCGGATCGTGTGCTGTAATGGTCGAGGAGGAGGTCAAATTCAGTAAAGAACATAGAGTTGGTGAGTTTGTTTTGGGAGCTAGGCGGAGGGCGATAGATGCAGGAGAAAATGACTGAGTGGCCGGGGAGTGTTGCTTTGGCCTCGACATATTCAAATGAGGGATGTGTGAAGGGCAGAGATTGAGTGAAAGAGAGGTGAGCAGAAAGGCAGTCCCTGTAAATGATGGCGATGCCGCCTCCCCTGGAAGCGCGCGGAAAGGAGGCAAGTCGGTAGCCACTCGGAGTGGCGCTTGCGATAGTAGGTTCGTCACCCACTTGGTAGGATGTTCACAACAAAGCTGTCTCATCGGCTTCGTTGGAGGTCTGCAGATAGGCAAAAAAGGTGTACTAGAAATCCTGAAATCACTGAGAAAAATTACGGTATCAAGTTCGACTAATTTCTGGAAAGTATTTGACGCGCAAATCGAAACCATCTTGACAAATTCGGCTGAGATATGGAGTTTTGAGGAAAGTGGTCTCAGATAGAAAAAGTGCATACATTGGCTATGAAAAGATTTTTTAAATGTCCCTCTGCATGTCTCCAACAAAATGCTGTATAGTGAAACAGGTCGGCATGGCTTGTACATAAGAACATATATAAAGTGTGTTAAATTCTGGATTAGAGTTCTGAAACTGCCAAAAACAAGAGTGAGCCGACAGGCCTATGAAGGATGCTTGCCAACACACAAAAAACTCATTTGAACTGGGTTTCTGAAATGAAACGAATTTTATGAGAAAATGGGTTTGGCATTGTCTGGATCTCTGAAGTATGCTTTATATCAGAATTTTCTGCCTGTTTCAGACATGTCGACAAAACTGGCACGCAAAAATGTAATGTCCAGATAAATACAGTTAGTTTTATTTTTTTCAACAGTTTTTGTGAAGCTGAAAGTTATATAAATTGTATTACTAACGTATGGCACCGAAATTCACTAGTGAGATTCAGGATCAGAGCAACTGGCCTGAAATACTGCAAGTTGTGGTTCATGACCGAGGATCCTTTGCTAGCTTGTAAGCGATTTCGTACAGTCGTACACCCAACAAAATTTTGTATGGCAAATTAGTTCGCTTTCCATTATATATTAACTCTGCAGCTAGAACAATAAAATACTTGTTCCGCCTTCTGGAGATGAGTCCTGAAAGACTACCTAATCAGACGTACTCTATGTTATGCAATATGGATGCATATGGTAAATACACGTGGGCATCTGACACAAGCAAAATGTTAGTTGTATGTGGTTTCTATCAAGTCTGGCTGCAACAAGGTGTAGGAAACATGAGTACTGAAAAAAAAATAAATGTAGACTTCAGGATATTTTCAGGCAAGAATGGGAAGCGACTGTACGCGAAAATGATCACTATATGACATCTCTTACATTCAAAACTGATTTTGTTGAAGAATCGTACATAGTTGATATAGATGTTTATTGTTTTAGAGTGGCCTTGTCACAAATAAAGTTCCTTGCACTGCCAACAAATAACAACGTGCATAGATATAATGACAACCTGGTAGCTAGATTTTGTTTTCTGTCATAATGCCATTGAAAACGAACTTCATGTTCTTTTGGATTGTCCATTATTTACTGATTTCCGGTAAAAGGTTTGTCTGATCTCCCCATTATAGCTTCCACTTTATGTTAATGGAAAGAGCATTAAGCAAATACGTGTATTGTGCTTTTCAGAGATGTAAGCAATTTCTTAAATCTCAATCTCATTAAAGAATTTTAAGAATTCTATAGACATCAGTACCAATAACAATAAATTAATCCTATCCTATCCTATCCTATCCCGTAACTCGAAGGTCGTTGAGGCACCACAGACGATCGTTTAACCAACGTACTCCATCTTTCTTTGTCCTCTGCAACCCTCATGGCTTTGCTCAGTGTCAAGCCAGTCAGTAAAACTCGTTTAACAGGCAATTTACAGTTTAAGCGAAGATTGCCGGGCCTCGGATCGTGCGTATGGACGTGCGAGTCGCGCTTGAAGGAACGTGGTGTATGAATGCGTGTGCGTCACTAAAAATTTGCACCACTGCTCATTTTGGGGGCTGGTGAAGTAGATGTCAACACCATGACCACCACCTTCAACTCAGCTGTGACAGATGTCGCCACTGAGATCCTTGGCAAGCACCGACCAAAGAAGAAGCTGTGGATCACACCTGAACTTTTGGATCTGTGTGATAAACGAAGAGAGATGAAAAAGAAAAAGAACACCTCACAGGGAGCTGATGTCTACCGAAAAATCAACAATGACATCCGAAAAGGCATGCTCACAGCAAAGGAGAACTGGATAGAAGATCAATGCCAGGAAATAGAGAACAGTCTGAACAAGAACAACAGCAAGAAGGCCTACCAGACTGTGAAGCGGCTGACAAGTGTCAAACAGCCCAAAGTCTCCACTATCCAAAGCAAGTCTGGCATATGCCTTACAGAAGAACAAGAAGTCTTGGACAGATGGACAGAGTACTGCTCTGACCTTTACAACCATACACCAAATGGAGACCCATCAGTTCTAGCATGTCCCGAGAACAGAGAAGAAGAAGAAATCCTCCCAATTCTCCGGGAAGAAGTTGAGGCAGCAGTGCAAGCGCTAAAGAAAGGGAAGTCAGCAGGAGTGGACAACATACCCGCGGAACTGCTACAAGCAGGAGGAGAAGCGATGATTGATGCCCTCACCATTATCTGTAACAAGATCTGGCAGAGTGGGGAGTGGCCTATACCATGGACCCAGTCGCTTGTCATCACTCTTCCCAAAAAAGGTAACCTTCAGGAGTGTGAAAATTACCGCACCATCAGCCTCATCAGCCATCCCAGCAAGGTCCTCCTGAAAATAATACTCAACAGGTTGAAACCCCAAGCTGAACAAATCATAGCTGAAGAACAAGCAGGATTCAGGGCAGGGCGAAGTACCACTGAGCAGATTTTCAACCTCAGAATAATCTGTGAGAAATACCTACAGCACCAACAACATCTATATCATGTGTTCATAGACTTCAAGAAGGCGTTTGACCGAGTCTGGCATGCAGCTCTATGGGCAACAATGAAAGTGTACAACATCAGCCCTAAAATTATTGAAGTCATCAAAAGCCTGTATGACAAGGCTACCAGTGCAGTCCTCCACAACAGAGCCATCGGGAATTGGTTCAGAACAACAATCGGTGTGCGTCAAGGATGCCTACTCTCTCCAACACTCTTCAACATCTTCCTAGAGCGCATCATGTCGGATGCTCTTGCAGACCATGAAGGCACAGTCAGCATAGGGGGTAGAGCAATCTCCAATCTTCGTTTTGCAGATGACATTGATGGATTGGCTGGAGAGGAACAAGAACTTGAACAGCTGGTACAGAGGCTTGACACCACCTCCAAAGCCTATGGAATGGAAATAAGTGCAGAAAAGACCAAAATGATGACCAACAACACCAATGGCATCAATACGGACATCAAAGTCCAAGGCCAATCCCTCGACACAGTGCATAGCTTCAAATATTTAGGAGCCATTGTATCAGACAATGGGTCCCGACAGGAAGTCCTCTCCAGGATCGCACAAACAACTGCTGCCCTGACAAGGTTGAAGCCCATTTGGAAAGACAGGACCATCAGTCTACATTCCAAAGTAAGACTGCTGCGCTCCCTTGTCATCTCCATCTTCCTATATGCTTGCGAAGCATGGACCCTCACAGCAGATCTCCAACGAAGAATACAAAGCATGGAGATGAGGTGCTACAGAAGACTTCTGGGCATTTCCTATACCCAACACATCACCAACGACGAAGTCCGACAGACCATCACACAAGCCATTGGACAACACGATGACCTGCTAACAGTGGTGAAGAAACGGAAACTTCGGTGGTATGGCCACGTCACCAGATCATCAGGCCTTGCAAAGACTATTCTGCAAGGCACAGTGCAAGGAGGTAGAAGAAGAGGGAGACCGAAAAAGAGGTGGGAGGACAACATTCGAGAATGGACTGGTTTGACACTGAGCGAAGCCATCAGGGCTGCTGAGGACAGAGAAAGATGGAGTATGCTGGTTAAACGATCATCTGTGGTGCCCCTACGACCTTCGGGTTACGGGATAGGATAGGATAGGATAGGCGTCACTAATGGGCCTGAGGTCAATGAGGCAATTAAAATGTCACAGCGTCTCTCTCTTCTCTGAGAGTTTGATAACCTGAGACCGGAACATATGGAAGCTGTGACACATTCAGTTCGTGACACATCGAAAAGGTGACATAGCGAGAGGATACGTCGGAGGACAATTTCGTGTAGACGGTCACAGCTGCTCCTGATTGACCCGGTGTGAATTTCTGGTGTTTAATTCGTCTAGGAGTGTGAGGAGAGGAAGAATCATCATCATCATCATCATCATCATCATCATCATCATCATCATCATCATCACCATCAGCATCTTCTTCTTCTTCTTCCTCCTCCTCTTTTTCTTCTCCTTATCATCACCACCTCCCTACCCCATATGCACCCCCTTTTCAAGCGTCTTCATCATGATCTCTCTCTGGCTCTTTGCCTCTGTCTCTGTGTCTCAGTTTCAGTCTCTGTCTCTCTCTCTCTCTCTCTCTCTCTCTCTCTCTCTCTCTCTCTCTCTCTCTCTCTCTCTCTCTCTCTTCCCACCAAAAATATGGACCTACCTCTGAGTTTCAATCTAGACGAGACCTTCCCCATTAAACTTTCCACTGACGTGTTAAACTATTAAAAAGTCACTAAGGACGAAAAGAAATGAGACTGGCACTTTCACTCCAATCTCCAATGTCTCACTGATAGCACTAAGCACTACTGATGATAGCTCTGACGTCTTCTTGATAGCGCTAAGTCCAAAGTAAGAAAAGCGATTGTAGAACCAGAAATTCGTTGGGCAATATCACACATCACTTTATTCTCCAAACGTTAACCATGGTTTTACTGTCAAGATTTTAAACTGTATTTTTGTAAATAACCCTTTCTCCACTTGGTTTGACATGACTCGATTTGATTTGATATGAGGTACTTAAATTATTAAAATCTCAATGACGTTTTCCCGTTGCACGTTGACATAAGTTAATTTGTTCAAGATGGTGGTCAGAGTATCAACGAAAGATACAAGGATTTCATCATCATAGTCATAATCATAATTATGATGATGATGATCATCATCATCATCATCATCATCATCATCATCATCATCATCGTCGTCGTCATCACCATCATCGTCATCATCATCATAATTATCACCATCACCATCATCATCAGCATCATCATCATCATCATCATCATCTTCATCATCAGTCTCGGAGCCGGTCGGGCCGTTGAGGAGTCATAAGGGAGGTTGACGCAGAGGGGTTTTGCCAGCCAGTAATTTAGCAGCATTTTTTTTTTTTTTAGCTAAGAGTCAAGTTCAGTTGTTCTTCTTTTTTCTATATTATCCTATGTCTCACTTTTCAGGATTCAATACATGTTTATAAATTGTGTATTTATTTTTATTTCATATCCCATAAACTCATTTTTCTTCCAAGAATCTCTGTTAGTTCTACGGTTCTCCTAAGTGCGGTGGCCGGGCCGCCGCTACAAGAATTTGATTCGATTATTTGATTTGACCGTAAATATATGATTGGACCGTAATTATTTGATTGAATTCAAAGATACCACAAAATTGTTCTCCGTGTAAAATACTGCCTGTTGACGGCTAAAGAGTGAAGTAATATTTCATAAACCTTATCAGTACTTTGCCAGACAAGGAGCTCTTAAATCAGTGTTCCCTAACGTGAGGTTATTTTACTGGCGATACCGACACAAGTGAACCGTTATATTTTGTCTTTTTAGCGTTTTCTTTAAATTTATATTAAATGGCGTGTGATGAGATCAACGAAGCTATCATGATCCCCTGTCTCCTTATAAAAAACCATCAGAGGTTAGTGTGTCCCAAATCGTAGTGTAGGAAGCCTTAAAGCCTTCTTCTTGCAGGCTCCGGAGTGTGGAAAAAACTCGGTATAATGCATCAGTCCTTTGGCGCTGCCGCTGAGGATCGCTGCGATAACAAATCTGAGAATAGCTAAGTAGTGGAAAGCGTATATGTCTTTTTTGGGTAGAAGAAAAAGAAGGAGAAAGAGGAAGAAGGTGAACGACAAAACAAGTTTGAAGAAGAAGGCGAGGTAAAAAAAAAAAGAAGGTATGAAGAAGAAGAAGAAGAAGAAGAAGAAGAAGAAGAAGAAGAAGAAGAAGAAGAAGAAGAAGAAGAAGAAGAAAAGAGAGGAGGAAGGAAATTAAAAAAAGAAGGAAGAAATGGGGGGACAGAGAAAGGGGAGTAATGTGGAAGATTAAAAGATAAGACAGACGAAGATGAAGTGGTGGTGGTAGTAGTAGTAGTAGTAGTAGTAGTAGTAGTAGTAGTAGTAGTAGTAGTAGTAGTAGTAGTAGTAGTAGTAGTAGTAGTAGCAATAATGATAATAATAATAATACTAATAGTAGTAGTAGTAGTAGTAGTAGTAGTAGTAGTAGTAGTAGTAGTAGTAGTAGTAGTAGTAGAAGTAGTAGTAGTAGTGTCTCTAACAGATGGTTTCTAAAAGAAGAAGAAGAAGAAGAAGAAGAAGAAGAAGAAGAAGAAGAAGAAGAAGAAGAAGAAGAAGAAGAAGAAGAAGAAGAAGAAGAAGAAGAAGAAGAAGAAGAAGAAGAAATAAACGCCAGAAGAAAAAAATAGAAGAAGAACAAGGAATGGATGAATGATGAAGAAGAAGAAGAACAAGAAGAAGAACAAGAACAAAAAAATGAAATGAAAAAGAAATGGATGACGAAAGAAGAAGAAAAAATGGATGACAGAAGAAGAAGAACAAATGGATGACAGAAGAAAAAAAGAAGTGATAGAATAGCGGCCATTATTAACTACCCGAAGACATAATTTTAAATGAGGTGAAGGGATTGTGTGTGTGTCTTTTTGTCCTTTCTGGCTCGTTGAAATGTCTAAATGGATTGTGAATGTGACAGATTGGACTCGTTACAACATCCAAATACAATAAATCAAAATCTCCACCTCATTATCTCCCTTTGAAGCTAGCTTTCCCTGCTTCTCTCTCTCTCTCTCTCTTCCCTCCCCTTCTTTTTTTTTTTTTTTTTTTTTTTTTTGGTCTCCTCTATAATTCCCTCTCCTTCTTCTCTTCTTCCCTCCTCACCAAACTTTTCTTCACCCACGCCTTTGATCGTTTACCCATCAAAGACATCGCCACCTCTTCGCCTTCATTCTCTTCTCTTATCCTCTTCTCAGACGCACAAATGTTATGTGTTCGTGTGGGTATGGTTTGCATGTGTGTGTGTAGTAGATAGTAGATAGTATGTGTATAGGGCATGTTTGTGTAGTGTGTGTGTGTGTGTGGGTGTGTGTGTTTGTGCGTGTGTGTGTGTGTGTGTGTGTAGTTTGGGTCAATGTTTAACTCGTTTCGGGATAGATAACAGGTGTTACTAAAATTGAGTAAATGTATACAATTATGAAAAGGGGTACATCTATAATCTATATATATAAATTGCTTAGCCGGAAGTCCTTCTTCGCCTCTACTATAAAGTTTGTCCGGTATGGACGCTGATCTGGGCAGGTGCTGAGCGCTGCTGATCGGCCTGCTGTGTGCTCAAAACCAGCGAAATCGTTATAGCCGACATTTCCTTACCGAACGTTTAACCGTTTCTGAGATAAATAAATAAACAAAATGTCCACAAACTGTAATAGCCTCATTCCGCGCGCTTCCATTAAAAATCAAATTGAGGTTTCAGCATGTTTTCCCATATAGACCAAAAAATTGTTGTTCTTCCAATGAAGCCTTGGTAGCTTAGTTAGTAAAACCATTCGCCTACCGTGCAGGGCGACCCAAGTTCAAATCTCACCCGGCCCTTTTTTTTTTTTTTTTTTTTTTTAGTACACTAAAATATGGATATTTATCTTTTTAATTTAGGCTTTT
>CM072518.1:47914695-47994695 GCA_036898135.1 Oncomelania hupensis | reverse complement strand
TATGCGTATAAGTAAATGTCTTAAATCACAATAACTTTAAGAAAACGAACGTGTACATTTCATGATAATAAGGAGAAACAAAGGTGCACATTTATTATTTATTTAATTTAAAGTCTATTCACATTTGTGATATTAGACAACATATTGAATTATAAACAAAATGCATTTAACAAAACATATGATGATTATTATTTTTAAATAATAACATTAATAATGTTTTTTTTTTAATTTAACACACACACACACCCACACACACACTCCCACACAACATTAAACAAAATTAAAAAGGTCTATTTTGCATATTTGACTTCATACAATGAGTCATAATTTGCTGTGATGAGGTTATAATCAAGTTATCAATATAATTGCTGTTGTTGTTATTGTAATTATTATGATTATTATGATTATTATGATTAATATGATTAATATTATTATTATTATTATTATTATTATTATTATTATTATTATTAGTATTATTATTATTATTATTATTATTATTATTATTATTATAAAGGTGCACATAAAAGTCAAGGAATGCTAATATTGACAAGACAAAATGATACAATGCAAGTTTTTGAGTTAAGTCCTTCATCTGCAGACGGACACAACACAAGAGACAACAAAACAATACTTTCCAACAAGTAGTATTTTGTCGTCTTTTGTGTTGTGTCCGTCTGACAAAGAGCTTAGCTCGAAAATGTGCATTGTATCGCTTTGTCTAAAATCATTGTTTAAAAAAATGAATACACTTTTAAATAAAACAACTGAACTGGTGTACAATTTTTATTTATACTTGTAGGTTTTGTGTGTGTGTAAAATACATGTTTGGGAAAATATAACTCAGCCAGTTGGGAACCTAAATCAAATTATTAAATTTGACAATTGTCTAGACTGCCTGTCATTGCCTTTCTGAAGTTACATAGAAAAGGTAGACTTTGATGTATAGTCTTGTGGTGAAATTGAATATAAAATTCAATCAGTAAAATAACTACGCCATTCTGTAGCATTTCGGGGGTTAAAGGAAAGCGAGGTGAAGAGGAGAGGGGGGGGAAGGAGGGAAGGGAGTAGGCTATTTGATCTTCGGGCGCTTTCCGGTAAAATTATTTGTGTCTTGTTTGCTTTAGAAAATATAGTAGGCTATTTATCTGCAGTATTAGTAAAGAAACTGTATTTTATATACAAAACTTTGATATTATATTGTAACATTTGAAAAAGGTAGGCTTTTGTGTACGTCTTCGGGCACTCTTTTCCGTTGCCATTGTCTTCTCACAAAATGTCTGAATGCCTTTTTAATCCAGCCGTTTAATTGTATTTCTTCCCAAAATGTATTAATTCATTTTTTGTCCAGGAACATTTTACACAGAGCCAGAGTTTTGAAATAAAGCTACTTGAGGTATTTGAGAACGAGGTCTTTATATAGTCTCCGATTGTAACTCATACCTTTAAAATACTCGGCAGTCTTTGATGCTCAGGATTCAAAATGAGGCTGTCAGTGTTTCGCAATATCTAATCACCTGCCTGTCTGACTACCTTAAAAAACCAACTTACAGACCTGTCTAGCTTGACTACCTTTAAATCTTCCGTGTCACAACTAAGTGACTCGGCGGCTGAGACACTTCGATGTTAATTTATCTATCATTTCTTGACTTTTCCCCTTTTTTTTGTCTTTTAAAAAATCACTCTTGACAAATATAAGCACACAGACAGGTAAACAGACAGACAGACCGCAGAGACATGCAAGAAAAAACAACAGAAAAATTCATATGCACATACTCTACAAACACACACACAAACACACACCAACACGCGCGCGCAGGAACACACACACACATACTTACACACAAATATGTAGAACATCAAGACTGGGTTTTATTAAGAATGCAAGAATCGGAAAGTGATTTTTTGCCGGAAAAAACGCAAACTTCTTCTAGAATTGTAAGAATCTAATGCAAAATTGACTCTTTCCGTCTCAAAAGTTGACCTAGTCCATCTCTTATAGGCGACGAAATAGGTCGTACTGTCTTGCAAAATGTCCCGAAAATTGACTGGATTTTCTCCGTCCCGGATAGAGCACTCCCTTGTACTTAAACCACTCGCACTACAACTGCACTCCCATGCACTAAAAGAGCACTCCTGTGTACTTAGAAACAAGTGGGTGGCTGGAAAACACTGGGTGGCTAATACACACACCCGTTTCCTGCATGAAAAGCAATGTTAGTCACCCATTTTAAGGCTTATGTCTCCGCACACTCACACACACACACACACACACACATGAAAATCACCTTCATCCCCACCCATGCCCACCATCTCCCTACTCACCACTAATCCATCCAACCATCCCCCTCCCCTCCCCACTCCCTTCCCTCCCGCAGGGACACATAATTATAGGCTGCGGCGGAACAAAAAGAGATTTTCTCGCCATAAAACCAGGTTATATGTCCCCTTCCCAGGCAGTTTCTTTTCTTTCTTGCTCTGCCTCCATTTATTACGTCCCTTTCTAATTTCGTCAAAAATTACGTCCCTTTGATAGTTCATTTAGTCTGCTCGGCTTCCTCCTTCAAATTTAAAAATACCCTTATTTCGTGTACTGGGTTCGATAACCTGGGTTCGTTGGAGTAGGAATCTTGATAATGGCAGGGAGATTTTTTCTCACCGTGGTCAACATTTCTTGTCATGACTTTTTGTACGGTGTTCCAATACTAATGTGTGTGTGTGCGTGTGAGTGTGTGTGTCTGTGTGTATGTGTATGTATGTCCGGAAGTTTATATTTAGGCAACTTGGACAAATAAGTGTTGTCTGATTGAACCACGAATGGACATGCAGCAATCGTTTCACCCGTAGAATGACACACTCGGAGAGGTGTGGAGTGCGTGATCGGAACGTGTTGATTGTCGACATCCACAGCAGCGCCTGTCAGAAGTTAATACCAGCATTACCACGCGAAAGACTTTTTTTTTTTAAAAATGCATGTCATTAGTTGGAAAGAGCGATAATGAAAATGTCTTCGTGGAATTATTTGATCTATCCAGATGACATGCATGTCGAAACTATTCCGTGACATAGATGACCGTTGGCAATATTCCCTCCCACTCTCTCTCCCTCTTTCTCTCTCTTTCTGTCTGTCTCTGTCCCTCTCTCTGTCTATCTGTCTGTCTTTCTCTCTGTCTCTGTCTGTCTGTCTGTCTCTCTCTCCCTATATAATTATGAGATTTTGTAATGGATTTTTCAAATAGTTTGTACTTCCATTTTTGTATATACCTGAATCTGTCTGTCTGTATGTATATCTGTATGTATGTATACATGTCTGTAAATAAGCTTACATAGGTAGATCAATAGGAAGGTACTCGGTAGACATGCATTCCTTAGGCATGTGCGGGTCATGATTTTGTGAAGCAAACGGTGCACGCAATTTTCTGGTCGATCACGTCTTTATCGGATTTGCAGAGGTGTGCCTCTGTGCCTTTGTAGCTTAGTGACAGCTACAAATAATGCTGAGTGACAAAGACTCCACGACCAGAGGGATTGTCTATTCATTCCGGAACCCAGAAAACAGACAGCGGTACTCGTCATTTTCAAGGCTATATTGATACCTACTGGTCATGGGGTGGCCTCGTGGCTCAAATGATTTGTCGCCGGTTTCCTATGCCGAAGGTCGCGGGGTCGATTCCCGCAAAGGGAATGAACTTGTGTGACTTAGTTCGGTACGAGAATTTTCAGGTCACCGAGGGTTTTCTCCGGGTACTCCTGTTTCCTCCCCTCACTTCAATGATAATATTTAATGCACTCTATCTAAAAACTTCAAAATTGTAAACACATTTAACTCTTTTTTTTTCTTGTTAATTTCAAAGGTTATGCATGTGTTGCGTACAACTACGGAACACAGGCGACTGTGTTTATATGGACGTGAGAAAATGCGACGCATCCAATTACGGGAACCTGTGAACAAGAGGGTTATGATCAACTGAAACATTCATAAGTATTCAGTTTGCGGAACAAAAAGCGAAGTGGCAGCAGAATATGAAGCAGAATGGAAAGATCGCTTTCCTAGATAATAGGCATTGTTCTTAAATGGCTTAAACCATAAACAAGCGAGTTACTTCCCTTGTCTGTGAGAGCAAGCAGTTTGGACTGGTGAGCGAATGCGAATGAGTGAACGTACGAAATTGCATAATCCTCTCAGACCCTCTCTTCGGGGCAAATCAATCTGCCCCCGACAAGAATCGTCTCGCATTGACTTTCAAACAAGAAAACGGAATGAATAGAGAAATATAGATCGCGTTGGGTTGAAGTTTCGCTTCGTTAACCTTTCGTTGCATGAAGGATGCGCGCACAGCCATTCCAACTCAACCAGTTTCGTATAACTTTAGCAGCATAGAAAGACGGGTCAGCGAACTTCGCGTCGCAGAAATGAGGGACGCAACCTTTTGTATATTGAATCGTGTGGTGAAACAAGAAAAATCGTGTTTTCAAGGGACAATACTCGTATATATATATATATAAAACGTCCCATTAATAAAAAAAACAACAGTAAGTTACATATATAAGCAACTTAGACGTAAATGTTATGTCATCTTGAAGCAAACAAACCGGAATAAAATGCCAGTCGATGGGGTTCCTCTTGTCTCCAATATGCTTATGTTGGGGGACGTTAATTTTACTCAATAATAATAATGTTCCTCTTGTCGCCATTTTGGATCTCTCAATTCCAAGGTTTTCGACACATGCATCACTCAACAAATGCCTACAATCTCATAACAGCATTTTGAATGACCTAAGACGCGCGAATCAATAGTCCGAATATCAATCTAAATATTTCGTATACCAAGATGATGTTAATTGACCAAGATAACATTAAAAAAAGGACGAAATGGTGTTCGTGTAATCTTGGATTTTCAGGAAAGTGGCTTCGCTTATTAGAAAGAAAGTCGTATCGCGTAAAGGACGAAGTCGCGTGATCTTCAAAAATGTGTGAAGTAGTACAACCGAATCTCCCAGCGAAAGTGATTTCGTTGCAGCATCTATGTATCTCTAATAACGAAGCTTAACGTACTATTAAGTTAGCGTTAAGGACGAATCACTACATCGCCATCTTGACAACAATGATCATCATATCAAAAATAGTATAATTATGGTACAACAAAACTGATTAGTCAGATGCTTTTATCTATGAACTAACTTCCTGTCTTGCAAATATGAAGCTTATCGATATCTATATCTATATCTATATACATCGGAACCCCACAAAACGATCGTATATTTTAATTTATCATTCTTATATAGCGCTTTTTCGCCTCAAGAACTGCTCAAGGCGCTGGACGATACAGGTTCTAACTCAAACCGCCCGAGTTTCCAACTCGCTGCCTATGGCGCACAAGCCAGACGACCGAGCACAATCCTAGGCGACCGGATATGGGGGAGAAGAGAAAACTATACACTGAAACAACCATCACAGTAATAGCAACAGTAAGATGGCCAGTGCTCACAGCCAATGTTTATGTCCGGGTAACCGGGAATCGAACCCGCAACCTTTGCAACACGAGCTCGTCGCTCTACCAACTGAGCTATCCCGCGTTTCGACAGGCAGCAGATTATCACGGTCATAGTTCGGAACGGAATCGTGTACTTTATTCACATTTTATTTTGATTTAATCAAATCAATGGGGTTAGATGAAATCCAAAATAAAATCAAAACTGAAAGAGTTACTTGAAGTGAGCTGTGCTATTGTTAATAGAGTGTGTGCATCAAGAAAGAAGGGAATACAAATCAAATACTTTTAAAAATATTAATATTATTATTATCCACTTCATCTAAATGATATTTATACTTTCCAGGCTTGCCAAATGGAATAAACTTTATCCCTGTAATCTTTCAGAAGTCCGTTTTGCCACCCGGTACACATTGGTCGAAGGCTGCCAGAAGCATGTTTTACTAGTCGCCTCAACAGGCGATAAAGCATGCTCTCATGCTTCATAGCACTGCTTCCTACACGCTTCAAGCGCTATAGTGACGGGAAAAGCGCAATTTCACTGTAAATATATACAGAATGTTGCTCTACAACATTCCGCTCTTTTGCGTCTCAAAAACCCAATTGCCTTGTTGGATTCATAAATTGCATGAAACCAAGTGAGGACACTATCCGGCGTCAACAAACGGTTCAAAAACATTGTCAAACGGTTCGTAAAAGACAGTTGACCTAGAAACTAATACAGTTTGACCTAATTCGTGCCCTAGAGGAGACGAAACTTACATTTTTCTATTTTCATGAGTTCACTGCAGTGAAATTGCGCTTTTTCCGTGACTATAGAGCTTGAAGCGTATAGAAAGCAGTGCTCTGAAGCATGGGAGCACGCTTTATCGCCTGTTGAGGCGACTAATAACGCATGCTTCTGGTAGCGTTCGACTAATGTGTATCGGGTGGTTTTGCATGTTCCCCAAGCACAACGCTTTACTATCTGCATCTGTTGCACGAGGCAAAATATAGCCGGGTTGCCAAGTTTGTTCTACAAACCAAGAGAGGTAACCTTAACGAGCAAGGACTAGGCTTATTTAAGGAAAAGACCTATTTATTACTCAAGAATCAAGACTCCGGGTCCTTATTGGGCTATCCTATGAATTCAAAAAACTTAGGACTTTGTTTTGGTCATGCCGTAAAACATTCAGTCATTCTGCAACAGCAAATATTCTTCCACTGGACATTAAGCATTGAATAATATAATAGAAACAAAAATTGTTTTAAGAAGTAAAACGCACACTCACACACACTCACACACACACACACACACACACACAGATTTTTGTAAAAACGACATTATGATGACTGTTGTGAAAAAAACAGGGATTATTTTGACACACTTTTCATTTTCGTGACATTATTTTGACATTTTCAAATTTTTGAACCTATCCCTAACCCTAACCCTAACCCTAACCCCTAACCCAAACCCTAACCCTAACCCTAACCCTAACCCTTAACCTAACCCTAGGCCTAAAACAACTCTAACTCAGCAGGGAACTATTTTGACGTCAAAATAGGGCGCCCTTCCAAAAAAGTCAAAAGAAACCATGTGGAGTTCCATGAGTGTGTCACTGTAACGTCGTTTCTACATGCCCACACACACACATACAAACCACCACCACTATCACCACCACCTCTACCACCAAACCCCACCGCACGCACATACACGAACGCACACAAGTAAACTCATACACCGACACACACACACACACCCACACACACACCCACACACACACACACACTCACACACCCATACCTAGGTATTTAAATTAAGGCAAAATCATACAATTATAAAGGTTATATGCATCGATATGCGCGCCACGGTGGGACAATGTCCGTTTAGCCCTGTGCTAAAGTAGTAAGCTTATTTGTAGTGTGGCATGCTAACTGTCAAAGTCACAATCTGACTTCACGTTAATCATAATGGCGATTGTTAGTACCACGCTCACGTCATCAAACCATCTTTTTATCCTCTTCTTAAAGCCACACACCTATAGGCAGACACAGACACCAATACAGACAAACACACAGTGTTACGTTGAAACGCGAATAGTAGTATGTCTGAAACGCGCACGATAGATCTAATCGTTTCGTTTTGCAAAGTATTCAATAATAGAATGTATTTACCTTTGATTTGAGTTTGCATTGTTGTTAGGAGAGGCTTTGTATAACGTTGATAATTTTCGTTAGTCGATATTATTGGAGAATTCTCTAGATTTTGCGTATTTACTGTCGATAGAAATCTCTCGATAATTGTAGAAATTCTGAGAACATGCTTGGACTGAAAGGAAAGATGTATGACGTAAGACAGTAAGGACGAAGTTAGAAGCGATTGGTTAAATTGCGTCATACGAGACTGATCCAGGGTGTTCGGGAAAAGAGAGAGGCTATATAAAATGGATGCCCTGTGAGGTTGTTGTGTTGCTGTTGATAGTGAGTTGGAAAGTAAAAAGTTGAGAGTGAAAAGGCGATTGTATGCAGATGTTGATGTGTGCTGAATAAAAGTGGAAAACTTCATACTTGTATGCTGATTGAGCAGGCTGCGTGGATAAACGAATCTGAGTTACACGCCTATCAGGAATTCAAGCATCGGGGCTGAATCAGATACTGATAGAAAAACACCAACATCGATTCGGAGTGTAACACACAGACAGACCCAGACAGACAGACAGACAGACAGACACACTGACACAATCGCGCGCGCACTCACACACACCACAGCTATACAATAATGCCTTTTTATCTGTCTCCGTCTCTCTCTCTCTCTCTCTCTCTCACTCACTCACACACACACAGACGCGCACACACACACATAGACACCCACACAGAGACACACACACCTACACACACACACACACACACACTTACACACACACCCACCCACCTACACACACACACACACACACACTTTCTACCACATTAAGGGCCATTCCTAGACCTAATTCCATTCGTTAATCCACTAAATGGTCTTTTCTTTCTTTCTTCCTTCCTGACATCCTTTCTCATCTTATTTCTTTCTGTTTTCTTTCTTCTTGCATTCCTTGCTAATCTTAAGCTGGATGGAAAGTTGCAACCAACCCCTAAAATTATATAATTGCCTCAAGAAAATCAATTTTAAAATGTGTAGCAATGCCCCAGAGAAATGTTTTAAAAATTATAAAGACCTGAAAATAGAACTCATGGGGCATATTTCAATTACTAATGTTAATGGACTGAAAGAATATTTTTGTGAGCCTCTTCGCACTATGATAAGCCCTTTATCATTTGCTACAGTTTCTCTACACGTCCCCTTCAAATTCCTTCTGAATATATGGTGTTTTTTTCTAATATTCCTTCTTCTGCTTTATTTCTTCTTTCTTTGTTGTTGTTTCTTTTTTGTTTTCTTCCTTCTCCTTCTTCTTCGTCTTTTTCTTTCTATCTTTCCTTTCTTTTCCTTTCTTTCTTTGTTTCTTTCTCATTCGTATTCTTGTTCTTTCATTTCTTTGTTTTATTTTCTTTTATTTTCATTCTTTCTTTCATTTTTTCTTGTTTTTTTTTCATTCATTCTTTCTTTTTTTTATTACCTTTTTTCTTTCTTTCTTTTACGTGTTTTTCTTGTTTGTTTGTTGTAGTTGTTATTGGTGATGGTGGTCTTCTTCTTAGTTGAACTTGAACTCATCATCTTCTTCTTTTTCTTCATTATCATCATCATCATCATCATCATCATCATCATCATCATCATCATCATCATCATCATCATCATCATCATCATCTTCTTCTTTTTCTTCTTCTTCATCATCATCATCATCATCATCATCATCATCATCATCTTCTTCTTCTTCTTCTTCTTTTTCTTTTTCTTCTTCTTCTTCTTCTTCTTCTTCTTCTACTTTTTCTTCTTTCACTTCTTTTCATCATCATCAACATCATCATCATCATCATCATACTCATCATCTTCATAAGATTGCGAGTTATGCGTTTTGAGCTCCGTTTGTTTGAGGAATCGCGCTAAATGAAAAGCGTCTTTTTCTTCCTCTCTACCTTACTCCACCACCTCCTCCGGCTCCTTCTTCCTTCTCTCGCTTGACCTCCTCCTCTTGTCCACTTTCAAGCATCAACAATTTAGGGTTGTGTTACCTCCCTTTATCTGTGCTTCTTTTTAGATTTTTTTAAAAACACTTTATTGTCCCTTTCTAGCGGGAAATTCTGCGTCTCCTCCCCTGGGGAAAGGCGTAGTCGCGCGCGCGGCCAAATACACCCAACCTAAATTTACATTTGAAATTTTCCTGGAGGAGCACACCAAAAAACCCGGAGAAAACCCCCGAGACGTTTCCCGAGTCGAAAGTTAATTATATTCGGAGAAACATAACGCCCCGAGGCGGGTTCGATCCTACACCCCCAGGAGCCCCCGTGTACAAGGCAAGTTAGTCCAACCTTACACCACTCGGACACAACGCTCGCCTTCCTTCTCCATTTCCTTTTCTTCCATCTCCTCCTCACTCTTCTGCTTCTTCCTTGTAATCATCTTCCTCCTCCTCGTACTTTTTTCCTTTTGCCCCTCCTCTTGTCGTATGTTCCATACCTCATTACATACCCAATCGATACGACTTCGATCTTTCATTGTAAAACAAAACAATAATAACAACGACGACGATAACAACAACAACAACAGATCTACTGACTAACAACTATCTATCCTATCCCGTAACTCGGAGGTCGTAGGGGCACCACAGATGATCGTTAAACCAGCATACTCCATTTTTCCCTGTCCTCAGCAACCCTGATTGTCTCGCTCAGTGTCAAACCAGTCCATTCTCCAATGTTGTCCTCCCACCTCTTTTTCGGTCTACCTCGTCTTCTACTTCCTTGCATTGTGCCTTGCAGCACCTTAACGGGGGACATGGATATTAAGGAATGATAATAATATAGATTTTGATATAAATATATTTAGAATAGGGACTTGAATAGTAAAGGTCAAGGTTATATATATATATATATATATATATATATATATATATATATATATATATATATATATATAAATATAAATCCACCCTTAGGGCTACCATTGAAAAAAGGTACCTTACGGCTGCCAGGGCTATATCTTTGTTATGGAGGTGCACTTTAATGAAAGTTTCTACAAACACTTCAATAACATAGTGCTCTTCATTTGTAGTGAGTTTTATGTAAAAATCAATATACAAAAAGATATAGGTTTTTTACCTGGTCGACCTAAGGAAAATAACTAAAAGATGGGTGTTAGGTCGACCAGTTTTTGGGTACCTTAGGTCAACCATTTGTTTTGTTGCAATAAGGTATCTTACGTCTACCAATATTTGTCAACCTATTTCTTTCGTTTTTAATAAGCTAGCATAAGCCCACAAATATTTTAAATTTATATTTGGATAGTTAGGGATTGAAATTACAGCCCTATTAATTTAGTTTTTTTTTAAAGCTCGATGACGTTATTTATTTTATTTTTTTTTAAAGACAGTGGTTTCTTCCCTTTAGCTTGCTCTTCTGTGAAGAAAATCACATTTGACCCCGTTTAGAAGTCAACAAAAATAATGTGTTCAATCCACTGCATTCCAGGCTCAGAAAATGAAGAAATCTTCAGTTTTTTGCATAAGAGGTGGACCACTGTGTTACAGTTTAGTAAAAAATGGGTCAAACTTGACGGCAGTGAACGTGAAAGGGCAGAACGTTTACTTCAGAGGCCAGAACTGAGCGCAGAAGAGGGATACCATGTGGCATGTTATTCCACATTCACACACAAGCTTTGAATTGACCAAGCAGAAAAATGGGCTGCTAAAGGCATTCTTGTGCGGAAAAATTCCCCAGTAAAAACAACGGTTGAGAAGTAGAGCAGGTTCATCAAATGTTCTGCCAGCTGTGTGCATCATTTGCAGGAAAATTAAATGGACGAAATGTACAGGCAGCGGGTCAAGTACACGCGAAACATTAGTGCAGGTAAGCATTTCTGTCTGATATAATTGTTTTCATAATGTCTTACTTGGCACTTGTAGCATATACAGTCAGATTGATACCTTCAGTTTTTGAATGCCAGTAGTAATAATTAAAAGGAGCCTTAAGCAGGACATAGTTAGCTTGCAAAACCAGGTAATAACCACTAACCAGGTTATTTAACCTGGTTAGTGGTTATTACCTGGTTTTGCAAGCTAACCAAGTTAGATTTAAATCTAACTTCAGTGACAGCACATCTTGACAGACCAAAGCTGTTGAAAAGTGCTTTCTTAAATATTTTGTTGATTGCAAGGTTGTAATATTACCCCCCCCCCCCCCCAAACAAAAAAAATTAAATAAATAAATTATAAAAATAAATAAAATAAAATAAATAATAAAAATAAAATAAAACAATAATAAAGAATGGAAATTTGTTTGCTGCAGATTTGGATGAGTACATTTTACAGCTATGTATTAACAATGTAGTGGTATTTTTGTCTGTAGAGTGGAAGTGATGGTGTTTGACAGCTATGTATACAATGTAATGGTATTTTTGTCTGTAGGGTGGAAGTGATGGCCACAATTTCCTGCAAGCAGCATGTAAGCTGGGCAGAGACGATATCCAGAGGGATTTGCAGTACAAACCAGATCTGCTTGCTGTTGAAGCAAAGTAAGTGATGTGTGTCTGTGTAAAACTAAGGTGATATCTCACTCGGGGCATGGGGCACTGTATCAATGTATAACGTCATGCAACTTGTAATGTACAGTCTTGTTTGTATGTGTGTGTGTTCATTAATTTGTTTTCTTCTTTATGTGTTTATTAATTTGTGGCTCGATCTTCACAATATATATAGTTTGGGAATGAGTTGTCATGCTGGTGACAGGAACCCTGACTAACCTAATTTTGTGTATGTGAGAGAGAGGGAGAGAAAGAGGGGAGGGAGTAGGAGGAAATAGAGAGAGAGAAAGAAGGAAACAACCCCCTTTACTTACATCTAGGTGACAAAACTTGCTGCACCAATTACACCTACTGACACACACACTGCAACGTGTCTGATTTAAAGGATGTTTTAACATATATTTTTTAAGTGTCCAGCAACCAACCTACTGAGTACTGGCGTTTTTTTCTGTTCAAAAGAGTACATTAATCATGACATTGTTTTGGTCTATGGTAATTGTACAACCTTTTTTTTCAGATACCATAAGTCATGCTACAGAAGTTTTATGACTTCTGCTAATCGGTGTCGGCACTGGTCGGGAACATCTAACACCACCTCAAGCTCCTACTCTGCTACTTCTACAGACAGCACCACCACTGGACCAGCCTACCTGCAAGCATCATTCCAACATTTTTCCAAAGTAGTTGAGCCCCGCATGCAATAACTGCTCTAACCATAGTTCGCATGATGCGGAAAACAGTGAGCCAGATGAATCTGACAGTGATGAATCTGACTGCTGTCAGATGATTAATGAACACTTCACGGCCAGACCTGTGGTGGTAATTCTTCAGTCTGCAAAAGCACTCTTTGACACTGGTTGAATGGAATTGTTTCTTAAGTAATATATGTCTAACTCACTTACCTATTATTACAAAGACTAGTACAACAAGTTACTACAAAGACTAGTACAACAAGTGTGTGGAACAGTTATGAAGTGTATGTAAACTTAGAAGGCTTCGGGTGAAGATGCATCATTTAGTAGCAATACAGTTGAATCCTATTCACAAGTGATCAGTATTTTGAGTGACCTGGGAATGTGAAAATAATTGCCATTGTATGAACTGAACAGCTTTATTTCTTAAATGGCATGAACAAACAATGTCCAGGAATATTCAGGACTAACAAGCATAGCTTATATGCCATTCAAACTGATCTAACGGAACGCGAAATAGTTTTACATGTTACAACAAGGGAGGTAATTAAATGAAATATATATATTTTCAATACTATTTAAGTGTTTTCAATACTATTTAAGTGTTTTATGTGTGTGTGTGTGTGTGTGTATGTTGTATTCTCTTTTTCATGAAATAATGATAATTAGTCATGAACAATTGCTTTTTATGCAGTTTGGTCACACTGACAGGTAGTATCTTGGTTCAGTTTTATTAATCCAAACATTAAGAAATAGCGACATTAAAATGTCCGCTGTAGACACAAGAGCAAGAAATTTTAATTCAAAACTTCACAGTAAGTAGTTTAGACCTATCAGATCACCAACATGCAATTTTTTTGGGCCACAATAGGTAGACCACGTTCTCTTTTTGTAGGCCTCGTAGGCCTGTAGTGCCCCTGACTATGAGTATGTGAATGAAAGACAGGAGAAGAGTGAGGAAGAGGGAGTGAGGCAGTGGGGAGGGAAAATAAGGGAATTAGAAAGTGCGAGAGGTCTGGGAGCAGATATATTGACATCAGTGGACAAACAACAACACCAACAACATACTTTGCACCTGTTCACTCTCCGATTAAAGTATTTGTTCACACATAAGTAAATTGTAAAACCACAATGAACCACAACATTCAATCAGCTTTGCCCATCAGGCCTTGTCAAAAAGTGTAATGCCAAGAGAGAAGTGTAATTTGGAGTAAAAGGAAATGTAATTTTAGGAGATGGTAGAACAAAACTTAATTACACACATAAAATAACCACACATAAAAAATGCTTAACTTCTTTTTATTTTTTATTTTATTTCAAAATAAAATTTGCATCCAGAGGTGCCAACCCCCTAATCTTCTTGTCAGTATTTCCGGACCCGTTTGTCAGTGTTTTTTAACACTTGTCAGTATTTTTTTTTCTCGCAAAAACCTAGCCTATGACACTATAAAGTAACGACAGGCTTCCCTCTGAAACAGAAGGCTATTTTCAATCCTCTAAAATCACGATAAAAATCAGCTTGTTGAACACCACACTTATTTTACTCTAAAATCACCATGAAAATCAGCTTGTTGAACACAGCGACGTTCAGTGAGTGCAGGAGTACTATTATGAGACCAGAAACCGGTACAGAAGCACCGCTGGCAAAGATAAACGATCGAATAACGAATAACGAATCTTTATTGTCCCCATTTGCACAAGGATATTTGTGTGTGATGCACAGTAACTGTTGGCATATTAAGAAGACAACACAAAGGTTAGCGTACATGTATGTATACAATAAAGAAACGGTAGCGGATATTAGAACACCTTAATGCATAACAATACTAAAAAAATCTCAAGACTATTAGTGCCATTTTCTCAATCATTCACGCTTTCTCATGACCATGCTAATCCTTGCACATTCATTCTTATCCACGCACCGACTCATCCCACACACACCCTTAATACATTTAAGAGGCTCACTGTAGTTACGCTAGTCGTTCTAGGGTTACACATTACACACTTCCACTGTCAACGCTATGTCAACATTGTTGTTTCCCTTCACTAACTACAGGGGAGTGGGGTTTTTACATACATTATAAGAAAATAGGTAACAACAATAGGCTGCTGAGCAAATTAAATGGTGTATACACATGACTAGTTACAACTAGAGACATTCCGCAACGAATACATCAGTAACCTGTTATTACTTCAAAAACATATGACTTAGATTTAACATTGCTAATAAAATCATGGTACTACGTAGGCATCACGGATCAGGGTCACGTATGATTATGAACCACTTAATTAAGAAACAGCCACTCACATACACCTTACTATGTGTGCATCACATTCGCATACACACACTCACACACCCAAACACGCACACACACGCCCACACACACATGCCCGCACAATGTCACAGGAATACGTAGTCAATCAACTGCTCTATGCACTGATGTAGTATCCATGGCTCTATGACTATAGGTTTGCGGGTCAGTCTGCATATCTCTGCTACACTGCGCGCGCGCACACACGCGCGCGCACACACACACACACACACCACCACACCACACAGTCATAATACTGTTTTTCTGTGGCACATGACTTAGTGCACTCTCTCTCTCTCTCTCTCTCTCTCTCTCTCTCTCTCTCTCTCTCTCTCTCTCTCCGGCAACTTTTCCTCCGTATTTTTATAAAAGCTACCGTATTTCCATATTTAATTCACTTCGACGGAATTAAATACGGTCAATCCGTACTGGTTGGCACCTCTGCATCACAGGAGGCTTGGTCATTGGGCTTGATCTTTGGTGTTTTGGAAGAATCGGCTAAGTTGTCTGGGATGTTGGTATTCTGGCAGTCTCTTCTGTGTTGGCTTCACAGGGAGGCTTGGTCATATTTATCCTGTAAACCAAAAGTATCAGACATAATCACTGCCATCTTACATAATAAATATACTGAATATCAACAGAATTGCATTGGACCCAACAAACAATTATTGGAAAGTATGAAAACAAACCAAAAAATATTCCTTCTTTTCGCGTTAGAATCCTTCAAAATCTTGAGCTAAAAGTGACCCTAAACAAATGGTATATTATTCAGTTATGTACCGGCAGCTTACTGGCTGCTGTGCTGTGCTAGACTTCAAAATTGTGGTTTTAAGTTAAGCATTTTTCGCAAGCGTACACAAAAAGTATCTCCGGAACTAACCAAGTTATCAAATTATTATATAATATTATTATTTTGTTGTTGTTATTTGATTGTATTCGCAAGTACTTTCATAAAACATGCCTCACCTTGACCTTACTGTATAATAAAATTTTGGCTGCCTGTACATAATTCAGTACAAACTTATCTACCAAAAAATAAAACATTAAAGATCCAAACACCCTCTCCTAGAAAATACATGTGTCCATGATCAACATGACAACTAAGAATATTTCCACAATCCGAAGTAAAATTTATTCTTTTCAATAATGAGGTCAATCAATGATTAAAAAGAAGTAATTGCAATGGCAAGTCCAGAAGAAGAAGCACAGGTATGGGTACAGTAAAACAAACACTTAAAACAACACACACACACACAGAGGTTTGGGTACAGTAAAACAAATACTTAAAACAACACACACACACACACACACACACACACACACACACACACACACACATAAACAAAACAAAAAAACACATACCTTGAGTGGGAGTCGTAAAGCTGGGAATTCCTCAGACATGCTACTACCAGTTTGTGCATCCGGAGGGTAGTCTGGATCCTGAAATAGCATTCATTGTGTTTACTATGGCGCACATAAATTAGAACATTTCTATCCACGACATGCTAATTTTCAATTAAAACAACACACACACACACACAGAGGTATGGGTACAGTAAAACAAACACTTTACATTACATTATTATTGCTTTAAGTCCAGCGGACTCTTCCGAGCCAAATCAGGACCGGACAACCCCCGATCTGCATTAGATCTGCTGAAACAACCCTAGTGGTAAAACTGAAAGCTCTCCACCAGCCAGTCACTTTACAATAAAGACATCCCACGCAGTGGACGGCTGAGGCTTCACTCCAACTTATTGAACCCCCGTTTACAAAAACGAAATAGAATACAAACATCATTATAAATTATCAACAAAATACATACATATAAAATGCCTACATTGCTAAATAATATCATAGGAAGCCCTAGTGACCACCTGGCAGAAAGCGTCCAATATTCCCAAGCTGATCCAACAGACCTCATACACAAACAAGGAGTCTTGTCCCGGAAGAGTTTTCAAGAAAAAAGGTAGGAGACTGGTCTAGCGAAGAAGACGATAGTATAGCAGATGGATAGAAAAGAGCAAGAATGAGAAAGAGCAAATGAGAAAGACAGCGACAGTGGGAATTTAAAGCACTAAATTTCCAGAAAGTGGGGATACTATTTATACTGAAACCCCCGGCACCCCAACGGGGGTAAACAAACACTTAAAACAACACACACACACAAACAAAACAAAAAAACACATACCTTGAGTGGGAGTCGTAAAGCTGGGAATTCCTCAGACATGCTACTACCTGTTTGTGCATCCGGAGGGTAGTCTGGATCCTGAAATAGCATTCAATGTGTTTACTATGCACATACATTAGAACATTTCTATCCACGACATGCTAATTTTCTTTTTATTACAATTCATATCACAAGGAACAAGAAGAGCAAATATTCATGATTCACCTCTGAGGAACTGATTGATTGAAATTGAATGATTGTTGCTTTAGGTCCAGCAGACTCTTCCGAGCCAAATCAGGACCGGACAACCCCCGATCCACATAAAAGATCTGCTGAAACAACCCTAGTGGGAAAATTGAATGCCCTCCACCGGCCAGTCACTTTACAATAAAGACATCCCACGCAGGGGACGGCTGAGGCTTTACCCCAACTACTCAAACCCCCGGTTACAAAAACAAAATAGAATACAAACATCATTATAAATCATCAACAAAACACATACATATAAAATGCCTATAGTGCTAAATAATAACATCATAGGAAGCCCTAGTGACCACCCGGCAGAAAGCGTCCAACACTCCCAAGCTGATCCAACAGACCTCATACACATAACACAAACAAGGAGTCTTGTCCAAGAAGAGTTTTCAAGAAAAAAGGTAGGTCATTGATCTAGCGAAGAAGAAGATAGTATAGCAGAGTGATAGGACAGATCAGGAATGGGAAAGAGCAAATGAGGAAGACAGCGACAGTGGGAATTTAAAGCACTAAATTTCCAGAAAGTGGGGATACTATTTATACTAAAACCCCCGGCACTCCAACGGGGGTACTTTTGCCCGCAGTGAATCGGTCTTGCCTACAAAGTCAAGACAGGTTTTCAACTGGGGCTTTCACTTTTCCCTTTATAGGTTAGAACAATCTACAGTGGCAAGATTGCTCATGACCCCAAGGGGTCCTCTGAGGAATTAAAATATAATGAGAATCTATTGCAAAAGATAGGAGGTGCAAGAGAAAAAGTCAATTTTGATATTATTTTTACTATAACCATGCTGTAATAGCCTTGTACTAGCCTCCTATCATAACTAAGGGAGAAAGACAAGAGAATTCTGCAAAGAAGAAAACTTTCCCATAACCCCCAAACAAAAAAAACATCTCCATTTCCATAAAATTTATTCCTGCCTTGTTAAATGTTCTTTAAAAGTTCTACAAAGGTGGTATCATATCAGGACTAAACTCCTCATATGCATGCAGGATCTAAGAAAGTAACCAACATGATAACACTCAAAGCAAATTATCAACCCAGAACACTTTACAAATAAAGGCAACCCCCCACCGCCGTAGCTCAAGTGGTAGAGCGTTTGCCTGGCACACCGATATGACCCAGGTTCGAATCCCGTGGTGGGCGATATAAAATGTGGCCATTTTCACTATCCAATTTAGCAGTATGATTGCTCTGGTGGTTCAGTTCTGATTCAGGTCCCTACCCTTGTTTTCCTGGGATGGTTATCCCAGTCTGCCATATAACCAATGGTGGGTGTGGACGTTAAGCCTCAATGTTCATTCAGGCAACCCACGCAGGGGACGCCGAGGCTCCTACTCTAATTTATCGAACCCCCGTTTACAAAACATATGGTCAGAACAGCTTCTCTTGTAAGTATTTTTAAATATTAATAATAATAATAATTAATAATAACAATAACAACAACAATAATAATAATAATTTAATAAAAATAAAGTGGTGTCAAGATCAATCATGCGGTAACTTCTGCGTCCTAGATTCTATTTTTTTATTTGATTATTTATGCCGTCATCAAATAAATCTTGTTCGTTGATAGTCTAGAAATAGAATGAAAACATCACACACAGACACACACAACCACACACAAAACAACCAAAAAGTACACAACGTCTTAGTACACATCGTTGGTTGGTTTATTAATGTCTTGTTCACCAAAGATGATAAGACAAAAAAAAAAGGGGGGGGGGGGAGACATTTAAACAAATCTAGCTACTGGTGTATCAATTAAGATTTTTGCCACGACAGAGCATAAATCTAAATCAAAGTCTGCTAGACTTGTTTTCCTGTCTATGACTGGAATAAACAAGGGGGTAATAACATTGCAATCAAAAAGAATATGTTTGTGAGAAGGGCTGGTTACACACACATTCAATATTTCTACAATATTTGGTCCGCACAGCATCTAGTAGTATTCTATATGACATAGAATAAATTACTCTTGAAGTTTTGTAAATCACTGCGGTATTGAACATTGCCTTAGTATTAAAGGATTGTGTCATATTCCTTTCAATTTGGTTTTGCAATTCCTTGGATGATGGAAATATATCAAGGTATTTTGCATTAACATTTAGGGCTCCTTGCTTAGCTTTTCTGTCAACTATGTCATTATACACCAATCCACAGTGTGAAGGTACCCAGCAAAAGCTTTTACACATCGTCCGATCTAGTAGTGTTCACATCGCCAAAATTTAGTAGGCCTACACAACGACTTAGTACACATTGCACATGCATAGTACACAACGTCCGTAACCTTCTACTAGTCTAGGTGTACTCAAATAGGCCTACATGTAGGCTACTTGGGTTAAAAACTTGATCTATGTAGTCTATATCACATGGCTGTGGGCTAATGTTTCCATTTGATTTGTATAATGAAGTAATAAAGTATTTTTGCCTCGAAACACCCCCCCCCCCTTTTTTTTTTGTGTGTGTGTGTGTGTGGTTAAGGCCTAGATCTACTTTTTATTCCGACAGCTACAGATTTCCTGATAAAATCACAGGCTGTGAAGTCCGTAGGCCTTGCCTCAATTACATACTATACATAGTATGTAATTGAGGCCTTCTTGCCTCAATTACATACTATACATAGTATGTAATTGAGGCAAGGCCTACGGACTTTACAGCCTGTGATTTTATCTGGAAATCTGTAGCTGTCGGAATGTAATTGAGGCAAGGCCTACGGACTTCACAGCCTGTGATAAAATTAGAGTAGGCTATTTTCAGAATTATTCAGTGTGAAATTCATTTGAAAACATTAGCCCACAGTCATACAGATAACACAGATGAAGTCTATATCCATATAAACCGAGTAACGAAATAAGGATAATTTGTGTCTAAGCAGGGTTAGCTAATTCTGAAGAAGAATCAGAAAAAATGCAATTGATAGGTTCGATTGAAACTTTGTAATCCTTCTTTTACCGTTCGAACACTACTGACACATTCCACAATGCTTTCGATTGATTTTAGAAAGCTACATAATAATCTGAACTCAAAAGAATCAAATACAAAGTCCACAATCAAACTACAAAATCCACAAAAATACTAACCTCGTGCGAGAATCATCCGCCATTTACAATCACCCTGGCATGCTGCTTGACGGTAAAACAGGTTATGCCATATGAAGATACGTTTAGATCCACGATGGCTCAGGGGTCGACTATATATCTCACAAAAAAATTGTGTTCCGCAAAACCAGAAGTAGCACGCATTCCTCGTTGTTTTTATTGTACTAAGAATAAGAAAAAACATAGAAAATAAAAATTTTTCGTAAACAACCCTCTCAGTTTAAACAATATTCCACAAATTATGGTGGTAGACAGAAGGTACCTTTTTTCAAGGGTTCACTTATATGCTCAATGTTTTGTTGGAAGATTGCTCTCAAATGGAACATTCCCAAATAGCAATTTCTTTACTGAAGAATCGTCTGCCTCTGGTTTATCGAATGCGCATGGAAACAATTCAGTTGGCCCAATGGTTAGTCAGTAAATCAGCAAAACCTTAGGTCGACCGAAATTCGGTTGACTTAAGTCTGAAGTGTTGCAAACAGGGGGTCTTAGGTCGACAGTTGGTTGACCTAAGTCATACTTACGATTTATATATATATATATATATATATATATATATATATATATATATATATATATATATATATATGTGTGTGTGTGTGTGTGTGTGTGTGTGTGTATATACATGTATATATGTGTTGGTGTATGATGTGTGTGTATGTATGTGTGCGTGTGTATGCGTATGTATAAAAGCATACCGTGTGTGTGTGAGGGGGAGAGGAGACTGTATTCAGCTTGCTGCTATACTGATGGAGGGGTGTTCTAATGACTTGTATTATTATTATTATTATTATTATTATTATTATTATTATTATTATTATTATTATTATTATTATTTTTTTTTTTTTTTTTTGTTTTGTCATGTATGCACTGTGACACAACACAGTTTCCCATGGTTTTGTGGAATAAACATTTCTTGACTTAGACTTTAAAAAAGGTCATAAAATGGAAAAAATGACCGTTGTTTTGCCCTAGATTTATTGTGGGAATGATATAATGACATAACATTAAGGATTTTGTTCACAATATCTGTTTTAGGGTTTTTATGTTGGATGTAATCGGGGCTAAATCAAGGGAAAATCATGCTGTAATCTATTCATCGACATTGGGGAGCCGCTCATCATCTTTCCATAGGACTTCCACCTTCATCGTACAGTGACTTTGCCACTGAGACGGGATCATCTGACATACATTTCTACATAATTCTTCTTTCCATCGGACTGCCGCCTTCATCATTTTCAAAATTTGTGTTATGATTAATTCTAATTCAACGTCGTGTCTAAGTCTTCGTAAGGAATAAATGAATGTGTGATAGAAGTATTCAATCAAAAAAAAATCTTCTTTTGTTTATCATTCCAAATGTCAGTATTATGAAGTATAAGTTTCTTGTTTATCTATATATATATAAATTGCTTAGCCGGAAGTCCTTCTTCGCCTCTACTGTAAAGTTTATCCGGTATGGACGCTGATCTGGGCAGATGCTGGGCGCTGCGGATCGGCCTGTTGTGTGCTCAAAACCCACGAAATCGTTATAGCCGACATTTCCTTACCGAACGTTTAACCGTTTCTGAGATAAATAAATAAACAAAATGTCCACAAACTGCAATAGCCTCATTCCGCGCGCGGTTTCCATTCAACCCGTGTCTAGAACGTGCCGTTTCGTAATGACGCTAATTTTGTTTTATTTCCATTCAAAACACTTTTGCACTCTGGTCACCAATCTTACAAAATTTTTGTGTTTAACTAATTAAATTTGATTAATTAAAAATCGAATCGAGGTTTCAGCATGTTTTCCCATATAGACCAAAAAATTGACGAATTTATACGAATTCTTGATAGCTGAGTTGGTAAGACATTCGCCTATGGTGCCAGAGGGCCCAAAATCAAACCTCTCGCCGTCCATTTTTTTTTACACTACAATATGGATATTTTTCTTTTTAATTTAGGCTTTTTAATTTAGGCTTTTTAATTTGGGCTTTTTAATTTAGGCTTTGTAATTTTAACTTATTTATTATTATTATTATTATTATTATTATTATTATTATTATTATTATTATTATTATTATTAATAAACTAATAATAATAATAATAATAATAATAATAATAATAATAATAATAATAATAATAATAATAATAATAATAATAATTATTATTATTATTATTATTATTATTATTATTATTATTATTATTATTATTATTATTATAATATCTTATATAGAATTTTATTTCAAAAACCTGGGTGTTTTTTATGATTTCTATTTGTATTATTCTATATTCGATATTCTTCTTCTTCTTCTTCTTCTTCTTCTTCTTCCTATTATTAGTAGTAGTAGTAGTAGTAGTAGTAGTAGTAGTAGTAGTAGTAGTAGTAGTAGTAGTAGTAGTAGTAAGACATTCGCCTACCGTGCAGGCGACCCAAGTTCAAATCTCTCGCGGGCCATATTTTTTCATGGGTAGGCAGAACGGGGATACGGGTATATATAAGGGGGTATGGCGATGGTCGATTCCTTTCATCCATACCTGCGAAACGATCAACGGGAAAGTATCAAGGAGGGTACAGGTAGGTTACAAGGGGGGAGGGGGGGGGGGGTACGGAAGGTATCAAGAGGGTATAGGGAGGTATCAAGTGGGTTCGGGGAAGTATCAATGGGGTTTGGTGAGGCATCATGGGGGGGGGGGGCGGGGAGATATCAGGGAAGGGGGGGGTTATGGTGAGGTATCAAGGGGGATATGGGGAGGTATCATCGTCCAAATGAAACTCGCAGACAACAGTTGTCTCTCTGTCTACATTGTAAACAGCAACCTGTGTACCCTGGCTTGCCAGGGTACAAAAACCACTAGTAAAGTATAAGTTTCTTGTATATTTATTATATATAACGAACGCTGCTTCGTTACACCATTGTCTATACAATGGCTCCTAAATATTTGAAGCTATGCACTGAGTTGAGGTATTGGCCTTGGACTTTGATGTCAGTGTTGATGCCATAGGGGTTGTTGGTCATCATTGTGGTCTTCTCTGCACTTATTTCCATTCCATAGGCTCAGGAGGTGGTGTCAAGCCTCTGTACCAGCTGTTCAAGTTCTTGTTCTTCTCCAGCCAATCCATCAATGTCATCCGCAAAACGAAGTTTGGAGGTTGTTCTACCCCCTATGCTGATTGTGCCTTCGTAATCTCCAAGGGCACATGACGTGATGCGCTCTAGGAAGATGTTGAAGAGTTTCATCTCTCTTCGTTTATCACACTGGTCCAAAAGTTCAGGTGTGATCCACAGCGTCTTCTTTGGCCGGTGCTTTCCAAGGGTCTCCGTGGCGGCATCTGTCACAGCTGAGTTGAAGGTGGTGGTGTGTTGACATCTACTTCACCAGCTCCCAAAATGAGCAGTGGTGCAAATTTCCTTCCAATTGTGGCCTGAAATATTTTTGCCGCCTCCAAGTCTTGCAGTTTGTCCAGGTCGAACTTCAGTCTGGTGCACTTTGCTGTGTTTACTCTCTTCAAGTGGAGCCAGAAAGACATCATCACGAGATCGTGGTCACTTCCGATGTCCGCTCCTGGAAAAGTGCGTGTCTTGCCAATGTTGATGCTTGATCTGAAGCGTTTCTTGACCACGATGTAGTCGATCTGGTTGTGATGCTCCCCGCCGGGACTGTGCCATGTCCATCGTCTGGATTTTTTGTGGAGACCAAGCGTGTTTGCCAGTATCAGATTGTTGTATCTGGCAAACTCCAAGTCGCAGACCCCTATCATTTGTCTCGTTGTTGCAGAGGGGTCCACAGGTTGTAGTGCGCATCTTGACCAACCTTGGCATTCCAGTCACCTTCCATTGTGACTATGTCCTTCTTCGGCACTTGGTCAAGGACAGCTATCTAAACATATCAAATATGAAAGAAGGTCAAAGTAATTCGTCGTATCATAAATATTACATTATCCATCAAGCAAAATCAAAAACTGTGATCCCCAAGCGGTTTTCAGAACGCAAAAAATTAAACCCTTGTTTTATTGTAGGCGACAAGCATTTTAAAATGCAAGTCAAACATTTGACATTGGTCAGCTGACAAATGTTTTAAAGGGTCAGGTTGTTTAGGGGGTAGGGGGGGACAGTGAGTTTAACTTGGGAATTAACGTTGCTTTAATATTATCACTTTGAAAGATGATATAGTGGGTAATCGTAACTCCAATCGACCACTAAGCTTTGAATTTTAGGCGTCTAATTAGTCTAATAACACAGAAGGTGGCCATATTGTTATTTCATGCCAGTTTCCAAAGCTTTGACAGAACGAACACATGGCCTAAAGTTGGTGCCCCCTTACCTACCCACATCGCTCTCTCTCTCTCTCTCTCACACACACACACACACACACAAATACACACACATATTCAGTCGCCCCACCCCCTTATCATCAAACCCTATTCTACTCTTTCCTCTACTCCACCCATCCTCCGATGTTTATGAAAAGTCATAAGCGCCTGTTAGATGATCCTAGTTTAGTATGGAGAAATAGAAATGCCATAAGGAACATTCTAATTGTCTACTAAGTCATTCTGAAGAGGATGTGAGGTAAGTAAAATATAGTATCTGGAACATTCGTAAAACTAAAAGTTAGTGTTTGGCTTGACTTTGGCTTAAAATCGACTTTGCGACCTAAAGTGTCCTCGATTTAACGTCCTAGCTAGTAACGTCTCTCCGGCTCCTGAAATGTCGACAAAGCACTGAGGAACCTTAAGTAAGCGAAGATAGTCTCGTGCTGAATGCAATTACTGGGAAAGGATGCAATCACATTTAGGACAGTCTGAAAAGTTATATCTAGGACACTTTTGCTTCGCAATGCTGATTTTTAACAAGTTGAGTCAAACACCACAACTAGCTATTACGTTTCTCTTTAAAGGTCAACATCGCACTGAAGAACTTTAAGAGACCGAAGACAGCCTGGTGCTGAATGCTTTCCTTAAAAGGATGCAATCATATTTAAAACATTGTGTAAAGCTAAATTGACGACACTTTATGTTGCAATACTGATTTTAGCAAGTTGAGTCAAACACTGCAGCGACTGGATATTAACGTCTTTCTTTAAATGTCAATAGTAACGCACCGAGGACTCAAAAAGTCACCGTCCAGATGAGAAGTAACTGGGACTCGCCAGTGTGTGCGACGCGTAGTCGAGAGCCTTCTGTCGACGAGTCTCGGCTAAACTGTGTGGCTAACGACGACCCTTCTTTTTTTTTTAACAGAAGTAGTGTAGTGGATTGGGAAATGGGGACTGTTAGGGACAATCTTAGTTGTATGGCATGGCATTGCGGGGCGGTTAGGTTGCCAACATCATTTAAACAGCAACGTTTGAGCGGTATTTCTTTTTTTTTTTTTTTTTTCTTTTTTTTTGGGGGGGGGGGGGGGGCAGGGGCGGGGAAGGGGGGCTGGGAGGAAAGACGTGAGAGGGTTAGTGATGGCTATGATGATGATGATGACGATAAAGATGATGATGATGATGATGATGATGATGATGATGATGATGATGATGATGATGATGATGATGATGATGATGGTGTGGATGATGATGATGAAATGCGCTTTAAAAAAACCACAACACTGCGTAGGCTCACAACTGATAAAAACACACGTCCTGTTCTTAACGTTTTGCATTTTTCAACTTCTTCTCTCCTGTGTCAAAGGCATGCCATTTAGTCCACGTAATACGTAATAATAAACCTAAATGTAAGTCATTGTGCTTCATGTAGCTCTCTTACCAGTTTAAAGAGCTGCTCAAGGCACTGGAGAAAATCATGATCTAACTAGAATGGAGTCAACTCGATCGACAAAGATGGTGTATAAAAAAAGCTTGTTTTATATGAACCACGTGCTCCCTTCTTACAGAATCTGAAAACCACGTGTTGCCCACGTCCCTTTGCTACGGCAAGCTATAAACTGCCGACTGGGGGAATATCGCTCCCCTGTGGTTGCACATTCTGTGTGCACAGGAGATAGGGATGACTGTCAGAACGTGCGCTGAACGAAGCCGCAGAGACTTGGGTGACAGACAGACAGAATGTCAGTAAACCCGTTGCCTGGCAACATCACTGATCACCAAAGTTTGGAACATGGCTTCTGGCACATGTGTGTTAGAGAGGTCCTTCTTGTAAGTTCTTCTTTTTTTTTCATCTTCTTCTTCGTGTTATTCTTCTTTTTCATACATTCCTTTCTTCCTTCTTCTTGTTCTTCTTCTTGTTCTTCTTCTTGTTCTTCTTCTTGTTCTTCTTCTTCTTCTTCTTCTTCTTCTTCTTCTTTCTTTCTTTCTTCTTTCTTCTTCTTCTTTCTTTCTTCTTCTTCTTCTTCTTCTTTCTTTCTTCTTTCTTTCTTTCTTTCTTTCTTGTTCTTCTTCTTCTTTCTTTCTTCTTGTTCTTCTTGTTCCTTCTTCTTCTTCTTCTTCTTCTTCTTCTTCTTCTTCTTCTTCTTCTTCTTCTTCTTCTTCTTCTTCTTCTCTTCTTCTTCTTCTTCTTCTTCTTTCTTCTTCTTCTTCTTCTTCTTCTTCTTCTCTTTCTTCTTCTTCTTCTCTTTCTTTCTTTCTTCTTCTTCTTCTTCTTCTTCTTCTTCTTCTCTTCATTATTTTTCTTCTTATTATTTTTCTTCTTTTTTTTTTCTTCTTCTTCTTCTTCTTCTTCTTCTTCTTTCTTCTTCTTCTTCTTCTTCTTCTTCTTCTTCTTCTTCGTTCTTCTTCGTCGTCTCCTTTCGTCGTCGTAGTTCGTTCTTCTTCTTGTTCTTTTTCTTCTTCCTCTTCTTCTTGTTCTTCTTCTTTCTTCTTTCTTTTCTTTCTTTTTCTTCTTTCTTTCTTTCTTTCTTCTTCTTCTTCTTCTCTTCTTTCTTTCTTTCTTTCTTTTCTTTTCTTTCTTCTTCTTCTTCTTCTTCTTGTTCTTCTTCTTCTTCTTCTTCTTCTTCTTCTTCTTCTTCTTCTTCTTCTTCTTCTTCTTCTTCTTCTTCTTCTTCCCACCGTAACTCAGGTGGTAGAGCGTTCGCCTGGCACACCAATGACCCAGGTTCGAATCATGCGGTGGGCGATATACAAGTGGCCATTTTCACTGTCCATTTTAGCAGTATGAATCTCTGGTGGTCCAATGTTGATTTTAAGTCCCTACCCCTTGTTCACTGAGTTGGTTATCCCCGTCTGCCATTCGGTGGCTATAGACGTTAAGCCTCTCGATGTTCATTCTTCTTCTTCGTCTTCGTCTTCTTCTTCTTCTTCTTCTTCTCTTCTTCTTCTTCTTCTTCTTCTTCTTCTTCTTCTTCTTTGTCTTCGTTCGTCGTCGTCGCTGTGGTTATTGTTGTTGTTGATGTTGTTTGTTCTTCTCTCCTCCTCACCTTCTTCTTGTTCTTTTTCACCGTCTTCTCCTTCTCCTTCTTTTTCACCTCCTTCGTATCCTTCTTCTATTGCGTAGTCGCTGGTGAGATCTAGAGCTATGACTAACGTCTTAATATTTGAAAGGTAGGCACACGTGGTGTATAATTATAGCTTCGTTGGCGTCTTAGGAGTCTTATGAGTCTTTCTCTGTCCTGTTAGATCGGCCGTCGGTGCTATTTTGCTGAGAAAGCGAGAATAAATTTCAATCGCATAGATAGCAACCATAAGTAACCTGTTTTACAAACTCCAAAATCAACATCTAATGTGAATGTGATGTAAGTATCAGTTTTTAAGAAGTGTCTTTTACTTTTTTCATGCTTTTTTTCTGAATGATGTTACGTAAATGGCTATTTTTAAATTCCGTTGGATGGTAATACAGAGTTGTTGAATTGAACCGGATCAGATCAAATAACGAGCGATGTGAGTTGAAAGTAGTGTCATAGATAACACTGTCTTTCAAAAGAAAATTAAACTACTCCATTACATATATGTAGTATGGTTGTCTGCGTAGGCTCATAATCAGCTTTAGGAGCACAAAATTCACCCCCGTTGGGGTTCCGGGGGTTTCAGTATAAATAGTATCCCCACCGTCTGGAAATTTAGTGCTTTAAATTCCCACTGTCGCTGTCTTTCTCCTTTTGTTCTTTCTCATTCCTACTCTGTTCTACCAATCTATTATACTATCTTCTTCTTCTTCACTAGACCAGTCACCTACCTTTTTTTCTGGAAAACTCTTCCGGGACAAAATTCCTCATTTGTGTGCGAGGTCTGTTGGATCAGCTTGGAAATATTGGACGCTTTCTGCCAGGTGGTCACTGGGGCTTCCTATGATGTTTGGCAATGTAGGCATTTTATATGTATGTGTTTTGTTGATATTTTGTCATGATGTTTGTATTCTATTTTGTTTTTTGTAAACGGGGGTTCGATAGGTTGGAGTATGGCCTCAGCGTTCCCTTCGTGGGATGTCTTTATGGTAAAGTGACCGCCTGGTGAAGTGCCTTCAGTGTTGCCACTGGGGTTGTTTTGGAAGATCTTTTATGCGGATCAGGGGCGAGTCCTCTTTCAGCGAAGTTGTGGTCTTGATTTTGTGGTCCTGATTCAGCTATACTGGTCCTGATTTGGCTCGGAAGAGTCCGCTGGACCTAAAGCAATAATCATGTAATGTAATGTAATGCAAAGCCAGGGCGCGAAATTAAGGCGGGTCCGGGGCGAATTACCCTCAAATGTTGATTCGGACCCGCTCTTTTCATTTCTAGCGTGCCCGATTTACCCGCAAAAAAAAAAAATGTCAACTACGTTACAAAGTTGAGTAATCAATTAATTTTTACTGAAAAAAATCTTCGACGCAAACATTGTTTTTGAGGGAAAAGTAGAAGGCAATAATAAATCTTCGAAAATCGATGTCGAGTACCCATCGCGCTATATGTTGCTATGGATGCGAGGTATTTGTCACTCGAGTTATTACCCTTGAATAATATTAAGTACGTCTTTTTTTATTGGCTCGGAGACACGCTTTTTGGCCAATCAATGGGCTGTTCGTATTTTCACTGTCGAGCGTCTGCTTTCACTATGAATCCCGAAAATGGCTAGTGAGAAGAGCAAATACTTTTCCATTTTTGGAAAAAGACCTGCCTCGACAGAAAACGACGATGAAAGGAAGAAAAAACAAAAGCAGTACGAGCAAGCAAAACGTAGCAGAAGCTACCAAGAAGAATGGTCTAAGAAATTTCCGTGGCACAGAAAAATTCGGCGAGAAGATGGTGTCGAAGTGTTGATCTGTGAGCCGTGCAAAAATCAGGCCAAAAAACGAGGAAACCAAGCATTTGCGCAAGGTAAAGACAACTATATTACTGGATCAACGATTTTTCGAAGCTATTCTCTCTCAAGGCATGAATGCACAGACTTTAATTGAGAAAGTAATTAATCAAAACATTTTTATACAAAAAGAGTAAAAAGAATCAGAGAGAGAGAGAGAGAGAGAGAGAGAGAGAGAGAGAGAGAGAGAGAGAGAGAGAGAGAGATTTTTATTTTTCGAATTAAAAATTTGGGACTCAGATAGAGTACCAGTACTTATTTAAACATATCCGTTGTTAATGAATAAAAAGAGGGAATTAAAGTTCTGTTTTATTAAAATGTGTTTGAATTTTTTTTATGTGCGATTGTTTATTATGTATTATGACCCTCACATTTCAGACAGGACCCTCACTTTTTAAAAGTTAAGGGTCCTGTTTACCCTCAAAGAAAAAAGTTAATTTCGCGCCCTGAAAGCACAAATTTCAAATAAAAGTACAGGAAAAAGATATTTTTTTTAATTTGTGGGAGAAATTAAGAAGATTTATAGTATTATAATTGAATGATGAAAGGGAGTGAGGATGCTAAAAGGTAGTGTGGGAAAACGGGACAAAGAGGCTTGTTTTGCCTGGCGTGGTCTTTTAAAATATTCTGTGGAGTTTGCTGCCTGGGCTGACACCACCTTGAAGGGCACGGGGTAGAGTGAGGTGGGGGATCTCGGTGCAAATAATTTCGGGGGATTTAATGGAACATGGAAGAGATCGGAAGTCAAGGTGATCAATTGTTGTTTAGAAATGAAAATACCGCGTGTTGTGTGTGGTTAGATTTGGTGGGTTGGTGTGTGAGTGTGTGTGTGTGTGTTTAAAAGTGTGTGTTTGTATGTGTGTGTGTGGGTTTAAAAGTGTGTGTTTGCGTGCGTGTTAGTCGTAGCCGTAGCTGGAGGCGCTTAAACTGTACATGATTAAGGAAAGTTTAATCGAAATCTTTCAAGAAAACCCATAGTAACCACTAATTGTCTACATCCAATTGACTTCCAACTTAGCATAAACCTAAACTCTCTGCATCTTTCTCTCTCTGTCTTTCTCTCTCTCTCTCTCTCCCTCTCTCTCTCTGTCTTTGTCTCTCTCTCTCTCTCTCGCTCTCTCTCTCTTTCATTGGTAATTTGCCCGGAATATAGATCTATATGCAGAAGAACACTACTAGAAGGAGAAAAAAAATTATATATATAATAAAACGGAACTTCAAGCCGCTGCTGACAACAGCAATGTAACATTTAAAATATAACGTACCGACGACCACAGACGGCAGGTTTCGTAGTCAAATGGTACACACATCACACATCACAAGGTGTGCTGCTTTTGCATAGGTCATTGCGAGAGGCTAGCGGCTAAGATAAGAAGACCAACCTCCAGCCGATGCGGACACTGCGTAGTTTAGACAAGGGGAGGCTAAACGTTCGCCTTTCCACTAGTACATGTGAAAGGCACCCGGCGTGTCTCAGCTACGCTGTGAAACCGAAGCAAAGACAGTAAGTTTTAATTGGCTATTAAACTCCGTGACCAGACTGCTTATCTTTTCGCAAACACGTGCACAGACGTAGGAGTAGGCCTAAGCAGTTTTCGATCCAAGTAAAGATAATCACCACCTGATTCGCGTTCCGTTTGAAGATAACCGTTAACAGTATTATAGACTCTGGACAAGATTGGTGGCTGACCTTAATTGTTCCTCTCTCTGTTTGAAATTACAAACGATAGGCCTAAACTTTAAAGTAAAACTAGAACCAATGATCGTAGTCGATTTCCCAATCTTCCAAAGCAGCTTTGTGATTTTTGTTAAGGTGTTTCGTTTTAGACTGTGTTCGAAACATCTCCCTATGCATTTTTCAATTAGGTCTTCATGGTTTTGTTACATTCTTAATTGTAGCCTGCCTTTCTTTCAGAGAGGTCTGTGTTCTTTTTGTGCTGGACAAAGAATAAGATTGTTAAAGAATTTATTAATTAAATTGATCCACTTTGAATACGGCCCCCGCGACACACCCTTTTAACATTCACAGTGAGTGTTGCCCCACTGAAAAGTAAGCTTACAACAATCTATAACTCTTTCAAAATGAATATATTCCGTAGTACATAATTTGTGTGCGTATTATTAGCAATGGCTAGTCAACATTTTTAGCTAAAATATAGCATCTATCAAAGCCGGTGTAACCACCCCGATCTGACCCCCACCTGGACGTTTCCCCTGGGGGACACTTTGTTCTCCCGGACTGTCCCCCGAAAGACCATTAGGTATCACCAGTCGGTCCCCCGGGGAAAAGTTCGGGACTCCAAAGTTGCCCCCAGGGAGGCTAACTGAACTGAGATGTTTCCCATGTACAGTATTTGTCCCCTATGATATCATATCCTATCTTAACCCGTAAATCGAAAGTCGTTGGGGCACCACAGATGATCGTTTAACCAGCGTACTCCATCTTTCTCTGTCTTCTGCAACCCTCACCATGGCTTCGTTCAGTGTCAAGCCAGTCCATTCTCGAATGTTGTCCTCCCATCTCTTTTTCTGTCTCCCTGTTCCTCTGCCTTCTTGCACCCGTTCCTTGCAGGATAGTCTTTGCAAGCCCTGATGATCTGGTGACGTGGCCGAACCATCAGAGTTTCCGTTTCTTCACCACTGTGACTCTGAGCATGCAGGTCATCGTGTTGTCCAATGGCTCGTGCGCTGGTCCGTCGGACTTCGTCGTTGGTGATGTGCTGGGTACAGAAAATGCCCAGAAGTCTTCTGTAGCACCTCATCTCCGTGCTTTGCATTCTTCGTTGTAGATCTGCTGTGAGGGTCCATGATTGCTCTACCCCTTATGCTGAGTTGCTGACTATGCCTTCGTGATCTGCAAGGGCATGTGACATGATGCGCTCTAGATTTGCACCCACCAAACTCTAAAATCATCCCACCTGTTATTATCCCTTCCGACATCCCCTTTCCCGCCTAGGTGTGATTCTGCATGAGACATTCGTTGCTTTATCTGTTTTGTGGCTAAGTGTTTTGCAGTCCTTTTGCTGCTGTCGTTGTTTTTGTTTTGCTGATGGTTTTTGTTTTGTTTTATTTTGGTGTGCATCTTTTTAGTTTACTGCGTGTGTATTTGTGACAGTTCTGCAAATTAGGATGAAAAACTGGATTGTTTCAATGCAAATTATTCACTTAAAACAAATTTGACAATTCGATGCACAATGTAACATGAAATTGTTGGCTTTCCCTAAAGGGTCGCAGCCCCTGTGCACCGTTACCAACAATAAAGTAAACTATATCCACTGTTTATGGTTTGATAGAGCTAATCTTGGTACGCATCTTCCTTTTGGTCCCTGCTATGTGTCCACACAGATATACAGTGCTCCAAAATGAGGGCTGGGGAGGGAAATGGTGGGGGTGGGTTGGCTTTGACCCGGGGTGAATAATGTCTGCGTTTGTGTCGAAGTGTCGAACATTATCTATACTTTATCTAGGCATTCTATAGAATGCCGGATTTTACACATTGCCGGTAACATACTGTATATATCAATAAGCACACTCTGGGTGCACATGAGTACTGATGTTTCTTCTGTTTTGTTTATTTCTTTCTGTTTAATAATACTGGATGCTATGTACGCGCTTTTTCATACATTACCAATCAGGCTCAAAGCGCGGCAATCTGTACCAACGTACACGCTCACATGTTGCACCCATTCTCACACATACAACTACTCTTTCGTATGCGAGTATAAAACGAGGTCTAGTCTGTGCACGCATCCATTCCATCGCATGAACTTTAAAGATCCTGACAATCATGTCCTAGATCGGTGGGTGCCGGCTACACAAATACTCCAAGCACGCACTAGGTCCATTCTCCCCATTCACTGTCGCCCAGGATTTTGCTCAGTTACCTGGGGCGCCATTATGCGCCCAAGGATTGCAGGTGGACGCCTCGGGTGGCTTGAGTTAGACCCTGTGTCAATACAGTCTTGAGCAGCGTTTGAGCTAGAAAAGCAGTATATACAATTGATAACATGTTTTGGATTACTACAAACACACATCTATCACTGAAACATGTAGAGTATAGTGAGGAAAATCGTTATTAGAAGTCGGAAAAAAATTCAAATGTTACTTTTGAAATTTTCGATTGACTGCATCCAATACCATTATTGGAGAGATTGAGGAAACCGGAGCATCCGGAGAAAACCATCGGTGGCACGAATAGTCTCGTACCTAAGTCACATACGTTCACCCCTTGCAGAAATCGAAACCGGGACTTTCGGCATAGGAGACCGGTGACTACCCAAATGCGTCGAAAGGGCACCTACTATTTGCACGTTTTAAATCATTTTAAAAAATGTCGCATATCATAAATCAATCGCACACAAGCAGATTTACAGACAGACACATACACACACACACACACACACACAAAAGCACACACACACACGCACGCAAACACGGACACTTTAGCGTGTAGCATAGAGAGGAATTGGGGGGAGGGTTGAAGAAAGGACAAGGGTCCATTTTGGATGGGGGATGAATGTAGAGTTTGGTGGGGGGACAAATGCAATACGTGGGGGACATCCCAGATGGTCTCCAGATGGTCTCCCTGCCGGACATTTCGGAGTCCCGAACTGTTACCAGGGAGACCGACTGGTGATACCTAATAGCCTCCCGACGGGACAGTCCGGAACACCAAAGCGTCTCCAGGGGGACACTTCGAGGTGGAAGGGAGGAGGGGGGGGGGCAGATCGGTGTGTTACACCGGTAAAAGAAACAATCCGTAAAAAAAGACAATTGCACGTAGAGTTGTTGGTTTTAGGTTAATAAAACAGTTCCTACACTGTCCCAGAAACCAAAGACGCACTCTTTAAGCCGCGTGGTTCACTTAGAAATAGGGTCAAAGGTCACCTGGCTATGGTATTGATGTACACCATGTCTTCCATCACCCCTTGTCAGAACCGACATGGAAAAGTCAAACTGTAGCGGTTGGTTTGAGATACGAAAGCCCACTTTATCCTATCCTATCCTATCCTATCCTGTCCTATACCATCCTATCCCATAACTCGGAGGTCGTAGAGGCACCACAGATGATCGTTTAACCAGCGAACTCCATCTTTCCCTGTCCTCAGCAACCCTGATTGTTTCGCTCAGTGTCAAACCAGTCCATTCTGGATTGTTGTCCTCCCACCTATTTTTCGGTCTCCCTCTTTTTGTACCTCCTTGCACTGTGCCTTGCAGAATGTTCTTTGCAAGACCTGATGATCTGATGACGTGGCCATACCATCGGAGTTTCCTGTTTTTTCACCACTGTGAGCAGGTCATCGTGTTGTCCAATGGCTTGTGTGATGGTCTGTCGGACTTCGTCGTTGGTGATGTGCTGGGTATAGGAAACACCCAGAAGTCTTCTGTAGCACCTCATCTCCATGCTTTGTATTCTTCGTTGGAGATCTGCACGTTATTATTGTGTAATAATCATTGTTCATAATATCACATTTTTTCTGATGATATTGCATTATGGAAAACTGTTTCATGTAAGTTTCATAAACAAAATAGAAGAACCAAATTTATATTAAAAGAGTATCAATACATGATATTATTATAAAATATATGTTTGAAAATGGATTCGGTTTATCGGGGGAAAAAACAGTTTTTATCATATTTACAATTTTTTTTAATTGATTTTAATAGTAATACATTTTTATCAATCAAGGTAAACAATATAAATGTTTATCCAAGTCAATCTGTTAAATTTTTGGAATTGTTTTGCATTATAAACTTTTGTGGAATTGTCATATTAAACTCTTAATTGACAAAGCAAGAAAGAAAATAAGTTTATTAAAAGTGCTATCTAAACAATCCTTGGGCAAACAACTCTTCATGTTGAAATCTTTATAGCTATTGCTACTATTAGATCTATATTAAGTTATGGAAAAGAAGTATATTTTACAGCATCAAAATCAGCTTTAAATGGGTTGACTAACATTGATTCCATGTCTTTAAAAATAGCTCTTGGCATACCCCAGTGGTCTTCAACGTCAAAAACATATAAAGAAGCAGGGGTACTACGATTGTTTTGACCAAAACAGGTTACAAACTGCACAATATGTTACACAGGCAAAATCAATTGTAAATTCTACAACAATTGAGCAAGGTGAAAATATTGAAATTAACAAAGGATTTAAACTAAAAGTGTTTTATGTCAATTAATGATTATATATGTGTGTGTGTGTGTGTGTGTGTGTGTGTGTGTGTGTGTGTGTGTGTGTGTGGGTGTGTGTGTGTGTGTGTCCTTTAACAGACTTCACGCAATTGATACAACGTCATCATGTGTTATTCCATGTAGCCTAGGCTTTTTTTTTTTTTAAATTTAGTTCCGGAGATAAATTTGGATTATGGAGATATTTTGTCAATAGATGTCAATCTCAAGTACTGTATATTCAGAAGAACATTCTGATTGTTCATTGGTGCAACTTATCGTAATGCTAATAGATTTAATAAGAAGTCGTGAATTATTCAATTTCTTTTAATTTTTATTTTTACTTCCAACAATTAGTCTAGACATTCTTTTTATTGTTTGTACTTAATTCATTTAATTAAACATTGTTAGTTTTAATAAATATTTCTTATTTATGTATTGTTTTATTTTTGGATGGGAGGGGCGTGGGTTGGAAGAATGATTTATAAATTTGTTTTAATTTTTATTGATTATTTTATAACTTTTATTTTATTTTTTAATGGGGAATTTGGAAGTGTGGAGGGGGTAGGGGCCTGAAAGCCCAACTTCAACTTTCTGTAAGACGCAAAATGACATTTATAAGTACTTCCTTCTTTACAGGTGAAGTTGAAAGATTCAATTTTTGTTTTCCTTTGTTTGTTTCTTAATGTGAATTAATTGTTACAAAGGAACGTATGTTGTTAAAATTTTATGCGTATCATGTCAGTAATATGATGATTTCTAGGGTTTGATTAATTAGTTAGTTAATTAATTTGGAAAATGTCTATGATGTGCGAATGGTAGATTTTGTCTTTGTTTCTGTTACATCAGTACAACTTATGTTAATGTGATGAATAAAAAATTGATACAACAAATATGTTGTTGATGGTAATAACAATGCGAACTTGTAGGTAAACCCGTTCTCGCCAAAAGTAAATAAAGCCTTCAAATTGGGGCTTTTTAATAAATGATTAAACTTTCCAGTCGAAAAAGTGTTAGGGATGTACTTTTCTAAGAATTTGTTTTTTAAATGTTGAGGGGTGGGAGGAGTTAGTTAATTAGTTATTCATTGCTTACAGGGTCCAGCGGACTGAAAGAACCGAATCAGGACCACAAAATCAAGACAACTTCGCTGAAAGAGGACTCACCCCTAACCCACATAAAAGGTCTGCCGAAACAATCCTAGTGGTAACACTGAAGGCAATCCACCAGCCGGTCACTTTACAATAAAGACATCCCACGCAAGGGGCGCTGAGGCTACACTCTAATTTATCTAACCCTCCTATACAAAAACAAAATAAAATACACACATATTTAAAAATAATCAACAACACACACACACACACACACACACAACCGTGTAGAAACGCCGTTGTGATGAATTTCATGAAACTCTACATACGTTACTTTGACATTTTTACAAATTTGTCAATTTTGTTAAGCTATCCCTAACTCTAACCCAAACCCTAGGCATAAGTCCAACCCTTAACCTAACCCTGAGCCTAAAACAGCCCTAACCCTAACGGAACACTGTTTTTGACGCCAAAAATAACGGGGTCCGTCAAAAGAAAGTGCGTAGAGGTTCAAGTGTATGTCAGACTATATAGCGTTTCTACCTAGCCACACACACACCACATACACACACACACACACATATATATATATATATATATATAAATATATATATATATATATATTATATATATATATATATATATATATATATATATATATATATATATATATAATATATATATATATATATATATATATATACAATAAATTAATTAAACTAACCATATGAATCACCACACTACTTACACACACACACACACACACACACACACACACATACACACACGTTTAACAACATACACATAAGGAGGAAAGAAAGAAAGAAAGAAAGGAAAAACAGAAGAAAAAGAAGAAAGACGGAGAAAGATTAAAAAGAAAAGGCCTAGTTTCGCTTGTTGGAGACTTTCTGGTAGTGTGAGTCTGGGCAGCGTGATTAAGGGTTAAATAAGCAACACTAATCCATTTCAATGTCACCACCTTTAGAACCAGGAGCCTTTGGAAGCCTAAACCTTTAAACATTGGCTTGATATAGATAAGGAAAGGCTTTTCAATCTATACTGAATACTAAATACCAAAGCAAAACAAAGCAAACAAACAAAAGTTGTATATTTATAAATATATTTTCTGTATTCTGTACTCCTTTGGATGAGAGTGTAAACGGAGGTCAAGTCTGTGCACGCACGCATTCTGTCGCACGCACTTTAGAGATCCGGACGCTCGCTCATGTCTTAGACAGGTGAGTGACCGGTCACAGAAAGACACCCATCATGCACTAGGTCCCTTCTCCTGGGATGCCTCATATCCGGTCGCCCGGGATTGCGCTCAGTTTAATTGTCTTGGCGTCAAACGACGCGCCCCAAAGGCTGCAAGTGGACGTGTAGGGCGGATTTTGGGCTAGACTATATCTTGTATCGGCCTGCGCCTTGAACGATTCCTGAGCTGGAAAAGCGCGCTATGTATAAGAACGATTAGAAATAGTCAGAAGTTATAAAGGTTTATAGTGTAGACCACCCACCCGTGAAAATATTAACGATAAGAACGATGAAATAAGTATATAGAAAGTTATTTTTGGTATACAATTTTCCTTCACGCACATACTTCTTCCACAGTGTGTTGACTAATTCGTGTTGGATCGAATTACACGTCTTCAGCAGATTGCCCATGGTCAACACGTTGTGTCTGACGAAGACTGCTATATAGCCTCAATAACTGTCATTCACTGTGATATCAGCCTATATAGGTCCTCCTATGCAGTGAGTGTAAAAAGGACTATTCCAGAGGTAATAACCAAGCCATTAAAGACCAAATTAGGCAATGTGATGCTTGTCCATTTGGAAGAGAAATGTTCACTTAGGAATACTGAGTTGCTAGTTGTCTTTTTCTAAATAATTATAACTGTTCTCATATAGCGCTTTCCCAGCTCAAGAACAGCTCAAGGCGCTAGCCGTAACAGGATCTAATAATAGTTCCAGCCGCCAAAAGCGCCAACTTGCAAGTCTTTTGCGCACCGTCTCGCGCCATAAACAATTTTACATCTGCTTCATGCTGTCACTCAAGACAGAGAATAGATCTACATGCATTTGCGATAAATTCTATTTAGAGAAGAACTCTTCCATCAAATCCGAATTATTACATGAAGAAGCCTGCACCATCTCTAAATCCTAGTTAGAGAAACAACGCACTGTTAAATCTCACTTATTTTAAAGCTTATACGGTTTTATTCTGATAAATCCTATTGAGAGAATACTCTTCAATCAAAGCTCAATTATTAGATGTTCCGTGTTTGGCGCTTTCACTTCTAATTCTCGTATAATTATAATCTTTTTCAAGAATACTATTCCATTTACACCGGAATTATTTAGAAAATAACTAGAGATTAATTAGAGATTAATTACATGGGTGCATTAAGCACGGCACGTAGAATAAATATTAAAACCCAATTAAACCCAAATATTGAGAAAAAAAAATGCATTTGCGGTGAATCTATTTCCTTCAAACATGATTGCTTCAGTGCAGCCGTATTCGTTCAAGTTTGCCAACTGATGTTCATATTATCGATTCTATTGATACCATAAGCTTTTATATATGCATTAGATTAACAAAAGCTACAGTGGGTCGGTTGTAATTAGGTATTATAGATGTATGTATGTGGTGCGAATGTGTGTGATTGCGATCATCTCGATGAAGAACTAAACCAGGATACGCGGGCGGCGCAGCACCGAAGTGGTTTAGACACACGCTAGAAGTGTTTCTGTTAAGCAACGACGAACGCTGTTAATACTTGGATGCAACCACTGAACGACACAAAGAATGAAATAAGCGCAAATTAAACACACCCCAATCTACTCAGCTGTGAATTGTGCACATGGCTAGGCTCTGTTTAGAACTGGGGGAAAAAAAAAGTAAGGCAGCAAGGGGAGATAAACTTCGCCCTAAAGCCCTCATTATGCTGGTTCAGAAAAAATGGAGGGCTTAAATTGCCTCCCTTCCTCCAACGACCGAAGGGTTAAAGGTACACCCTCAAATTAGACGTTCAGTACAATTGGATTTGAATTCAGATAAACCCAAATCAGAAAATAATCTATCATAACATATAACGTATTAAATATTACGTGCACACTTCCAATTTACTGCAATAGATCTAGATCTAAATCCTAGTTTCATAATTCTCTAATAATAATAATAATAATAATAATAATAATAATAATAATAATAATAATAATAATAATAATAATAATAATAATAATAATAATAATAAGAAAATTTATATAGCCCTTTTTCCTAGAAAAACTCGTTCCATAGGAAAATTCTCACCCATACACACACACACCGATGAAGAGAATGCGAGAGGCTGAGATGACTGTCTGTAAACAGAATTAAAGTACACGCATTCTTTCCTATAGTGATATAGGAGACAGGCACGCAAATATATTATTGTTGTTTATTGTTCTCAGTCATCATCGCAGATTTACAGAGGAGGCCTTCACTATCATTTCTATCTTCTATTCTATTTCGATAGGGAGTTCTTGTGTGTGATTGTATAGATGTAAACTTGTAAACCCCACACTACGCCACCATGACATCTGGCGCAACACCGAAGTGGTTTAGGCGCACGCTAGAAGTGTTTCTGTTAAGCAACAACGAACGCTGTTATTACTTGGATGCAACCACTGAACGACACAAAGAATGAAATAAGCGCAAATTAAACACACCCCAATCTACTCAGCTGTGAATTAGGTACATGTACATGGCTAGGCTCTGTTTAGAACTGGGGGGGGGGGGGGGGGTTGTAAGACAGCAAAGGGAGATAAACTTCGCCCTAAGGCCCTCATTATGCTGGTTTTGCACACACAAACACACTGCTGCAGAGATGCAGGTAGTGGTAAAAACCGAGCTTTACCATCAAAGCGCCTTGAGCAACTCTTGAACTGGAAAAGCGCTATACAAAGGCGATTTAGCAAAGAAATTACAGACGGCGTGCTCACTTCTAATTCTGATAAATTCTAATGGTTGTTAGAGATTGTACTCTTGTCATTAGATCTCATTTTGTGGGAAATCACGTGTCCGTTTCTCATTCTGGAACATCTGTGTTGAAAGAGAACAATAATTCTTGTACTGTAGAGAGCTGATTCTTTGTGGTGCCATTGCCAATGGGATCGATCATGACGAGGTCATTAACGCATCATGAGCAGGAGAACCCGATGACGCGAAATAAGGAGAAGGAGGAGGAGGAGGAGGAGGAGGAGAAAGAAAGACAAGAAGAAGGCCAAGGTTTGCTGCCTAGAACTGAGGAAGAGAAGAAGACGAAGAAGGCCGAAGTTGGCTGGCTCAAATTGTTCTACTTGGACGGCTTAAGTACGAGTTTGAAAGTACAGAAGAAGAAGAAGAAGAAGAAGAAGAAGAAGAAGATGATGATGATGATGATGATGATGATGATGATGATGATGATGATGAGGAGGAGGAGGAGGAGGAGAAGGAGGAGGAGGAGAAGGAAGAGGAGGAAGAGGTAATCATCATCACCGTTTTCATCTTTATTATCATTAAATGAAGAGGAAAAAGGAGAAGCACAAAATACAAACAAAAACAAAAGCAACAACCGCAACAAAAAATAAACCAACAACAACAGCAACAACAACAACAACAACAAACAAACACCTCATTCTCTCGACGTTAGCAGCTTGCAGCCAGTGATCAGGTCAAGAAGGAATATTGAACCGTTGGATTTTTTTTTTGCAATCGCAAAGCCCCCTTGGCTGAAGACGTCATAGTTAGCTCCATTTTCCCATCCTTCTACTCACACCCCTTCTCTCTCTCTCTCTGTCTCTCTCTCTGTCTCTCTCTCTCTGTCTCTCTCTCTGTCTCTCTCTCTTTCTCTGTCTCTCTCTCCCTGTCTCTCTCCCTGTCTCTCTCTGTCTCTGTCTCTCTCTCTCTCTTTCTCTCTCTCAAATTCTAAATCGTACTAGATTCAGAATTTGATGATTGGGGGTATACAGGGACAATCCTTGATCGGTCGAACCGTTGGTCTGAATTTAACTTTTCTGCTTAAAACACTTTTTTGTGTGACGGGTGGGTGGGAGGGGGGTGCATTGCCTAAACCTAAATAAATTCTTGGCCACAGTTTTAGCACCGTTATTTTTCAGGTACTTAAAATACTGTTCATAATTGTGTGCCATTCGATATTTTATATTTGCACTTTCTCAAAGGTCAAGGTCGTTGGATTTCATCATTTTCTTAAACACAATTTGTGCCTTATCTCAAGATTGGTGCAACATATTTTGATACATTTTATCGTGCAGATTAGTTACATTACATTACATTACATGACTATTGCTTTAGGTCCAGCGGACTCTTTCGAGCCAAATCAGGACCGGACAACCCCTGATCCGCATAAAAGATCTGCTGAAACAACCCTAGTGGTAAAACTGAAAGCTCTCCACCAGCCAGTCACTTTACAATAAAGACATCCCACGCAGGGGACGCTGAGGCTGTACTCTAATTTATCGAACACCGTTTACAAAAACAAAATAGAATACAAACATCATTATAAAATATCAACAAAACACATACATATAAAATGCCTACATTGCTAAATAATAACATCATAGGAAGCCAGTGACCACCTGGCAGAAAGCGTCCAATATTCCCAAGCTGATCCAACAGACCTCATACTCAAATAAGAAGTCTTGTCCCGGAAGAGTTTTCAAGAAAAAACGTAGGTGACTGGTCTAGCGAAGAAGAAGATAGTATAGCAGATTGATAGAACAGAGCAGAAATGAGAAAGAGCAAATGAGAACGACAGCGACAGTGGGAATTTAAAGCACTAAATTTCCAGAAAGTGGAGATACTATTTATACTGAAACCCCCGGCACCCCAACGGGGGTGTGCAAATTAGTTCAAACGGTGGACAATAAATTGTTTCATGTTTCCAGTTTGCTTCTTTAGGTTGAAACCAAGCCGTAACAGCCTAACGAAAATCAACACTTTTGAAAATATTTATGAGTGTGGGAAATACATTTCAATGACTTGCCAGCTTGGTTTCTATCGGTGGTTCCCTCTGGAGAGAATATGGCACTGTATTTAGTTCCCATATCATCCCCTTAGCATGCACTACGATACTTTCGGGACACACGGAATCAATTAAAATAACGAGTGCACGGAGATTGGTAATGTTCGTAGAAATGTAAATTATTCTTCATCATCATCATCATCATCATCATCATCATCATCATCATCATCATCATCATCATCATCATCATCATCATCATCCTCATCATCATCATCATCACCTTGAACTTCTTCTTCTTTTTCTTCTCCCCCGTTGGGGTGCCGGGGGTTTCAGTACAAATAGTATCCCCACTTTCTGGAAATTTAGTGCTTTAAATTCCCACTGTCGCTGTCTTTCTCGTTTGCTCTTTCTCATTCCTGCTCTTTTCTATCAATCTGCTATACTATCGTCTTCTTCGCTAGCCCAGTCTCCTACCTTTTTTTTTGAAAACTCTTCCGGAACAAGACTCCTTGTTTGTGTATGAGGTCTGTTGGATCAGCTTGGGAATATTGGACGCTTTCTGGGATTCCTATGATGTTATTATTTACCAATGTAGGCATTTTATAAGTATGTGTTTTGTTGATAATTTATAATGATGTTTGTATTCTATTTTGTTTTTTGTAAACGGGGGTTCGATAAATTAGAGTACAGCCTCAGCGTCCCCTGCGTGGGATGTCTTTATTGTAAAGTGACTGGCTGGTGGAGAGCTTTCGGTTTTACCACTAGGGTTGTTTCAGCAGATCTTTTATGCGGATCAGGGGTTGTCCGGTCCTGATTTGGCTCGGAAGAGTCCGCTGGACCTAAAGCAATAATAATGTAATGTAATGTATCTTCTTCTTGTTCTTCTTGTTCTTCTTCTTCTTCTTCTTCTTCTTCTTCTTCTTCTTACTGAAGTTCCTCCTTTTGGTATCAGAATACCTCCTCAATTTGATACTGCATGCATAGATATTGGCTCTTTTAATGATTATCAATTGCTAACAGCGCTCCCACCTTGGAAACTGATCAACCCCATTATCAACTTTAATCTCACATCCTTCAAAAAGAACGAAACTTGGAAGCTGTTTATAAGCAACTTTACCTAGAACAGTGTTCATTGTATAAAGGATACAAAAAAACGTATTACAGACGGGTCGAACAAAGGAGACACAGTGGCTGCGGCATTGGTCTCTAGGAGACACTTCGACCAGCCTTTGCAGCAGCGTATACCTGATTTTTGCACTGTTTATACAGCTGAGCTCAAGGCAATTCATTTAGCTCAGGAACAGGTTTATCAGTCCAAAAGATTCTAATTTTTAATCATGTGCGATTCACTGTCAGCACTTCAGTCTCTTCCAAAGAGAAAAAATATCGCACCCTTTTCTGGCAGAGATCCATGATCTCCACACACGACTTGCTTCTGAGGGTAAAAAGATAGTTTTTATGTTGATATCTAGTCACGTGGGCATCCGCGGCAATATTGCAGTGGACAAAGAAGCTAAAGAAGCTCTTCATCTTGATTTTCCTTGAGAAGTTTTCCAGTTTGTTCCATACTCTGACCTGCGTTATATGCCTAGCTCTTATTGTAAAGGGCTCTGGCAGACTGAATACTCTAATCAAATCAAAAACAAATTAATTCAAATTCTTCCAGATTTGTCTGCTTCTTTACCTAGATTTGCGTCCACTCATAAAGAAGAAACCTTTTTAGCTCGCCTTCATATAGGGCATCCCCCCGTGGGGAATACCGGGAGTTTCTTCATAAATAGTATCCCCACTTTATGGAAATTTTGTGTCGCCGTCTTTCTCATTTGTTCTTTCTCATTTCTACTCTGTTCTATCAATCGACTATATTTTCTTCTTCTTCGCTGGATCAGTCACCTACCTTTTTTCTTGAAAATTCTTCCGGCACAAAACTCCTCATTTGTGTGTGAGGTCTGTTGTATCAGCTTTGGGAATATTGGACGCTTTCTGCCAAATGGTTACTAGGGCTTCCTATGATATTATTATTTAGGAATGTAGACATTTATGTATTTGTTTTGTTGATATTTTATAATGATGTTTGTGTTCTATTTTGTTTTTGTAAACGGGGATTCGATGAATTAGAGTATAGCATCAGCGTCCTCTGCCTGGGATGCCTTTATTGTACAGTGAACGGCTGGTGGAGTGCCTTCAGTGTTACCATTGGGGTTTCAGCAGATCTTTTATGCGGATCAGAGGTGAGTCCTCTTGCAGCGAAGTTGTGGTCTTGATTTTGTGGTCCTGATTCGGCTCTTTGCAGTCCACAGGACCCTGTAAGCAATGAATAACTAACTAATATTGGGCATAGCCTACTTATGTCACTCATAATTTCCTTTTGAACAGGAGAAGAACCATCGTGGTGCTTTGCATCTGGCAAATCCTTTTACGTCCGCCATTTTATGTCTGAATGTGCTGATTTGGTTGATGAAAGAGAAAAATATTTTGGTTCGATACCTTTTAATGAGATTTTTTAAAAATTTTGCAATGGTCAAAACCTGTTTACATTTTTACATGAGGTTGGTTTATTTTGTCGCATACAGGTCATATCATCTTGTTTGTAGGCTATATTTGGTTACATGTCATCAGTAATACTAGTCTTATGTCCATCTTTTATCAGTTTTTAATGTTAACATTCTAATCTGATTTTGAATAGTTTTGTGTGGTCCTGATTCGGCTCTTAGCAGTCCGCTGGACCCTTTAATCATTCAATCGAATGTCTTCTTCTTCTTCTTCTTCTTCTTCTTCTTCTTCTTCTTCTTCTTCTTCTTCTTCTTCTTCTTCTTCTTCTTCTTCTTCTTCTTCTTCTTTCTTTATCATCATCACCATCATCATCATCATCATCATCATCATCATCATCATCATCATCATCACCTTCTTCTTCTTTATACTCATCATCATCATCATCATCAATAATAATAATAATAATAATAATAATAATAATAATAATAATAATAATAATAATAATGGATGCTATATACGCGCCTTTCCCCAAATCAATCAGGCTCAAAGCGCGGCGATCTGTACCAACATACACGCTCACCTGTCTCATCTACCCACACACACACACACACACACACACACACACACACCAAATACACATCCATCACTCAAACAGGTGGTGTAAAGGCAGGGAGATCGCCATTGAAAGACGGAAAGAAAATCGAATTTTTATTTTTAAAATTTTATATTGACTGCGTCCAGTACCATTATTGATCATCATCATCATCATCATCATCATCATCATCATCATCATCATCATCATCATCATCATCATCTTCTTCTTCTTCTTCTTCTTCTTCTTCTTTTTCTTCTTCTTCTTCTTCTTCTTCTTCTTCTTCTTCTTCTTCTTCTTCTTCTTCTTCAACTACAGTAATATTGTGGATACCTCAGTTTCGAGGATCGAAGATAACTTCACCTTTCGAAGTCGTGACTTTTCAATACAGGATTCCAACCCTCTACCGACGGATTCATCCATCCATCCATCCATCCATCCATCCATCCATCCACCCATCCCCTTTACCGTCTTGACGTATTTCCTTGATGCCGGTAGTTAGAGACCCACAGCTGAGACTGCCTTCGCATTAGGAAGTTGAGTCACCGCTATGCTGTCATTAAGATAGAAATGTGCAAGAACAAGGACAGGGCTATAGCTTTTTGGAAACTAGAGAACCTACAAGCGTATCATTGACCGCTTCCTGGTTCAAGAGGGAGAGAGAGGTGGAGGAGAGGCGGGGCGGAACGGAATAGTGGTAGGGAAGAAGCACAGGCGCCTGTATCTGGACACGGTAGCGCATATGCCTGCGACGCGTCTCCCTTTGGTTATCTAGGCGCTTGTGTTTGGTTATCTATAATACAGATAAACCAAAGGGAGACGCGTCACAGGCATAGTCGCTCGCGTGTCCAGATACAAGAGCTTGTGGGAAGAAGGGATATGGTGTGGTTGTGATTATGGGGAGAGAGAGAGCGAGAGAGAGAGAGAGAGAGAGAGAGAGAGAGAGAGAGAGAGAGAGAGAGAGAGAAAGAGAGAGAGGATTGGGAGAGAGAGTGAGACAGAGAGATAGAGAGAGCAGACAGGGAGAGAGTGAGGGAGAGTGAGAGAGAGAGAGAGAGAGAGAGAAAGAGAGAGAGGATTGGGAGAGAGAGTGAGACAGAGAGATAGAGAGAGCAGACAGGGAGAGAGTGAGGGAGAGAGAGAGAGGTTTGAAACTGAAGGGGGGAGGGGAGAGGACAGATAAAGAGAGAGAGAGAGAGAGAGAGAGAGAGAGAGAGAGAGAACGAAAGAGAGGGGTTGGGGGTAGAATAAGCACAAATAAAAACATGGAGATGAAGGCGGGACAAGGAGGGAAGGAGTATGACCGAGAGAGGGAGAAAGAGGGAGTTGATGTAGGAAGTTGAATGATGGTATGAGAGATTGACACGCTACTTACGATTTTTTGGTGTCATATCAAAGAAAGAAATTCCAAACGCGTCATTTTCCTTTCTAACATTGGGAGTTTTCTTTCCCCTCTCTTACTTTCTTACTTTCTTTTTCTTTTTTTTTTTTTTACCTTCTCTTTCCTTGTTGTTGTTGTCGCATTTCTCCTTCTCGAAGTCTTCCGCTGTTTTTCCATCTTCTACGTAATAAAACAGGATGCTATCACCCACTTTTCCTTCCTTCGAACTCAAAGAGCGGCGATCTGAAGAGATTGTTATCAGTTATTACAGAATATAATAGAAATCAATTTTAATTTTTCAAATTTTAGATTGATTGCATCCAGTACCATTAATTAGTATACTCGTCTTGAATCTATCATGTACAGAATCAAAATTATTTCCAAAGTGAAGTGCAGGTCTAACTTTGCACTTCTTAGGGAATTATGTCACAGCACAGGGGCATTATTACCCAAGTAGAATGGATCCGCGATAGCAACAAACAATTGGATCTTCTATAGCATAGCAGTAGCAGTAGTAGCGTACAGCCCATGTATCATAGGTAGAAGACTGAGATCAAACTGCGTGTTTGGCGAGTCAAATCAACCGCTCAAAGGATTTTATTTCCCAAACCGCGTAAACCTACGAACCTATAATATCTTCCTTTACATCGACAAATATAGTCCTATAACTGGGAAGACATTGACATAGGCCTATTTTATTATATGCGTAACGTTCACGTTATAAACTATTCTATTTGTTACCTTTTTTTTCCCGTTCTTTTCCTGATCGCTGAGAAGCAGTGTGCTGTATGAATTCTCCATTGTGGGTAATAAAGGATTTGTTCACTTGACTTAATGCCCTTGTGGTCAGAGCTCATATCTCATCTCTGTGTGTGTGTCTCTCTCTCTCTCTCTCTCTCTCTCTCTCTCTCTCTCTCTCTCTCTCTCTCTCTCTCTCTCTCTCTCTTTCTCTCCTCCCCTCCTTTCCACCCCATGGCTCTTTCTCCTACCAGGAAATAATGTAATAATGGTTTGTGTCAAATAATTCACCTCGTTCCCCTCTCTCTCTCCTCCAACTCCTCCTCTTCCTTGTTGTCCTCCAGCATCGTCATCCTTCCAATCTTCAACGCAATGAAAATCAAAACTAGCTTCGTTAAATTCGCTCTTTAGAATACACTACTTAGGCCAGAGAGCGCATAGAACTATTAGTTTGCTATAGCTATATTGTTGGACAAATCGCCAAAGATTCAAGGGATGGTGGACTTTTCTATAGGCTACCCCACAAAAGAACTCAACCAAAATGTCAACAATGAGAAACGCAAAGCCGCTAAACCAATTACTTTGTCAAAGGCGATGCACCTCTTTTTTTTCTCTTTTTTTTTCTTCCAAATTTTCGAAAGCGAAAGTCGTTTTTCTCTCACCCATTTTCACACTTCACTGTGCTATTTATTAGCTCTCTAGCTGCGAAAAGCACGAAAGTGGAAAACAGGAAGTAATCGTCGAAAATGCCCCATGCTTTACTTTGCGATTTCCTTTGCTCTATGCCTGTCGGTTTTAGTTTGTGGGGTTGGTTGTTTGAGGGGGCTCAGTTGTTCAAAGGCTTTACAGTGCGCGCAATTTTACTGCACAACATGCTTGACGAATGAAAAGTTGTGTATCTGAATTGTAATGAATATGAGGCTTGCGTGATCGAGAGCACTTGGATGTGGTTGGGTGAGTGTTTGTGTGTATGTTTTTGTGTGTGTTTAATCTCTCTCTCTCTCTCTCTCTCTCTCTCTCTCATTTACATCATTTAGAACACGTCTCCTAAAACACATTAAAAATTAAATACACATTAATTGTTAATGTTGTTGATTGAGATTAACAACATTGATTTCAATTGTTTAAAAAGGATTTTATCTAATGATGTGACGAGATTACTAGTTTTACCCTGCCTATTTACTATTTAGCCTTGTTTAGTCATTGTAACCTTAGAAAGTTAGTGTATTACACAGCAGCTGATTACAGTATAATAGGTACACACACTGCGAGCTTGACGCAAACAGTGCAGTGACGTCAGCACTGTGTGCCTTGAATCTGACAGCCGTAACCAATGAGACGCAGGCAGAGCGGTTAGAGCCGGTTCTGACTGGGTCAAAACCTAGCATAGCTTAAGTCAGTGCTACGAAAGACACCGAAGTCTACACAGCTAGACCGGAGCAGAGAACTATCTTCACTCATAGACCAGGAAACAGGACTTTAGAATCTTAGAATTCTATCAAGTAGCCACGAGGCCTGACTTTGTCAAACAGGTAAATGAACATACTTCTGTTTCATCGTGATATATTTATATTATTGTTGAAATTATGTTTGTAGAATTTGCTATGCATAAATGTGGATTGTTCGTCCAACGTTGCGTGACCACGTGGCGAAACACGACCGGTTGCGCCGCCATGTTGTATACCTGACGGAACCACTGTTGTTGAACCTATATGTATGTTTGCAGACCAGTGGCTGTACCAGTGAATCTTTATATTATTATTAATTCTGTATGTGTGTAGTTAGCCACGATTTATATTTATGTATGTATAAAAACTTAGAGTTTAGATTCCAGTGGATCACGGACGTAGCATAATGTTCGTCGCTTATGTATAGAGATGTGGAGCTATCACTGAGGGCTACTTTGGCTTTTAGTGAGACGCACTGCACAAACCGATTATTCAGGGTTGTGCAGAATTTCGTCTCTTATATTACAGACGAGCAGGCGAGATATCCCGTGCGCCCAACTCCACAGGAAAACCAAGTTGGCTGTTTAACGTTTAGCCTCTACAGCACAAGCCTGAGAGAGCAACCCTGGAAAACCCCCTGCAAGACCCCACAGCGTGGCAAGGGACCAAACTACACGACGACACATCGTGTACCAGAAGCTACCTCAACGAAGGGCTTCAAACACACCAGACTGCAGTTAAGTGACACGGAAGAAGTGCACCCAAACTGATAGAAAAAGGACCACAGTAGTCCACTCTTCAGAACTGTAGTAAAAAGGACCACAGTAGTCCAATCTTCATGAAATCTAGAAGCCAGTGCCCGATGAAGACATAACAGCTGCATAGACTATCAGCGATCGAATTATTTGCATTGACTTATGACATCTTAAGGTATATTAGTACATCGAAGATATTGTATAGAGTAGAAGAAATAAATGTGTGATTTTTAACTGTTATCAAGTGGCTGGACTCCATATGATTCATAGCCGTGTGAAAGCTAGTGTGACAGTGATCTTTTACCATTTTTCTATCTATCTCTGTATCCCAGGCTTAACACAGACCGAGCTAAATAAATAAATTTATTAAAGTAATTCAGCGGGTGACTAACTAGCAGTTCCCATCCAATAAAGCGTGAGGGTTACAGCATCCATTGTGCAGAGCCCAGTAACCGATAAACCCCACGTGACAAATGATGACTTTGTTTATTTGTTCGAGAGCACTTGGATGTGGTTGGGTGCATGTTTGTGTGTGTGTTTAATCTCTCTCTCTCTCTCTCTCTCTCTCTCTCTCATTTACATCATTTAGAACACGTCTCCTGAAACACATTAAAAATTAAATACACATTAATTGTTAATGTTGTTGATTGAGATTAACAACATTAATTTGATTTCAATTGTTTGAAAAGGATTTTATCTAGTGATGACTTTGTTTATTTGTTCGAGAGCACTTGGATGTGGTTGGGTGCGTGTGTGTGTGTTTGTGTGTGTGTTTAATCTAACTCTCTCTCTCTCTCTCTCTCTCTCTCTCTCTCTCTCTCTCTCATTTATATCATTTAGAACACGTCTCTTAAAACACATAAAAAATTAAATACACATTAATTGTTAATGTTGTTGATTGAGATTAACAACATTAATTTGATTTCTATTGTTGAAAAGGATTTTATCTAATGATGACTTTGTTTATTTGTTATTGTTCCATGATGTGAATGTTATAACCTTGAGTTGTCTTTAATAGTTATTGTTAAAGCCCCAAGGGCAAGATGTAAAAAAGCGCATCGAGCGCTTATTCTTTTACCCTTGCAAAATAAAATTGTTACCTTCTCTCTCTCTCTCTCTCTCTCTCTCTCTCTCTCTCTCTCTCTCTCTCTCTCTCTCTCCACGATGAATGTTAAAAACCATACCAGACTTTGCGCATGTTTTGAGACACATTCTGTCAAATGCGGCGTGTTTGTCATATTTATTTTTGTAACTTTTTGAAATTTTTAGTGATTTTTGTCTTTTCTTTCCTTTTTTCCATGTCTGTTGTGTTACCCCCTTGCGTATAGGCTGGTGGCCTCGCATTAAAGTTTCCTGAGTTCTCTCTCTCTCTCTCTCTCTCTCTCTCTCCATCTCTCCACGATGAATGCTAAATACCATACCAGACTTTGCGCAAAAAGTTCCTTTGGCGTGTTATTTCTTCATACTGGTTACTATATCATGGTGGAGGTGGTGTCCCCGTAAGCGTTTTGAGAACTCCGTTTTCTCTAGACCACCATAATGAGAGCGAGGGTGTCTATCTCCCCTACCTCGCTGCGGTATGTACCTTCCCCGGACCTACACAGATCAAGGTACCCACCCATTCATAGCTGAGTGGACTGAGGCGGTCTCGAGCGCTTGTTTCAATCATTTTGTGTCGTTCGGTGGTTGTCTTCCGAGTTTGCAAGCATGGTTACCCATCCAAGTACCAACCCTAACCGATGTTGCTTAACACGAACCATTGCTAGAGTGTGCCACAGTTAGGCTACTACACTTCTTCCCCACTCAACTGTACCATGACTGAGTTTTGTGTGTGTAGGTGTGGGTGGGTGTGTGTGGGTGTGTGTGTGTGCTTTTCCTTCATCGCAGTCTTTTATCGCTGCATCACACGTTCCAGCGCTCTTTCGAGGATCAACGATGAGGAGTCCTTCCACAACTGCTGGCCTGTCTAACTATGCTGTTGGTTATTAAGTGCACCTTTGCTGTCACTGCTTGCACTTTGTTGTGCTTGGCTTTCTCTTTGGGTTGAGGCTTGTGTACCTCTTGTGCTGTCTGTCGGGAAAATGGTTGCATCGCTCTTCAACCTGGTAATTGAAATTTTGCCGACTCGCAACTTTGTGGCTCCAGGGTCATTGAGAAGTCTAAAGAACTTTCTTTACATCAGTTTTGCGTTAGTATTGATAACTATTGAGAGAGAGTGAAAGAGAGAGAGAGAGAGAGAGAGAGAGAGAGAGAGGGAGGATGCTCGAACAATTGTGGTGACAAAATAAGGCCAGTCCGGTGTTTATTTTGTTTGTGTTTAATTGAGATTTTTTGTTTTACATCTTCATGCAAAACTCGATGATACGCATCTTCAAAATGAATGTTAAAGTGTTCTTAAATTATGCTGCGAGATCCAAACAAGTAAGTCACCAAAACACAAATAGACACACACACACACACACACACACACACACACACTCTCTCTCTCTCTCTCACTCTCTCTCTCTCTCTCTCTCTCTCTCTCTCTCTCTCTCTCTCTCTCCTTCTCTCTCTCTCATCAGAGGCTGCATGTTGTTTTTCTGCAAAAACAAATTTGCGGTGCACGCAATTCTTGTGAATATTTATGCGAACAATAAAGAATTCTGTATTCTCTCTTCTTTATTTTATGGTTTGTGTGTGTGTTTGTGCGTGCGTGCGTGTGGGTTTATGTGTGTGTGTGCGTGTGTGTGTGTGTGTTGATGACGCAGTATTCTTTTTTGCCTTTCGGTCCTTTTGCCTTCACAATGGCGTTATTCTTCTAGCATTCCTCTGATTCCTCCCAGGCTCTCAGACAGCCTGAATGCTGATATTGAAACTTGAACTAGGGCAGCGGTGATGCTGTGCCAATTTCCGAGGAGACGGGGAAAAAAGATCAGCCCTACTCAAGAGTATCTGAGACCTGTGACATGTAGACCCTACCCGCATAGGCAGTCCATGGTGATGGTACGGTGGCCCCAACAGCTTCTGTTGTAAAGGGGTTTCACTCAGCGAAAACCCCAGAGACTCTGCACAGAGATAAAGCCCCTTTGATTTCTCTTTTCCGGAACCGAGGAAGTCATACACTGTTTTTAAAGAATGGGCCACACGGGGTTTCGGTTATAAGATAGATCAGCACCATGAAAACATTCATCAACGAGTTATTTCTAGCTAAATGTGGAACAGTCCACTCTTAGCTTTAGTAATAAAGGAACATCTCAAACAGAAATGATAAAATCGTTGAATGAGACCTTCTAAATACTGGAACAGGCCACACGGAGTTTCCGTAATTAGATAAATCAGCACCAAGAATACATTCATAAAAGAACTATATATTTTTTTCTATTGGAATAGGCCACAGAAAGCTTTTGTAATTAGACAGATCAGCACCAAGGAGAAATTCATCTACCAGTTTTTTTTTTTTTAGGAATCTGGGGTCCTTAAACTTGGAACAGACCACACAGATTTTCCGGTAATAAAATAGATCAACACAAATAAATATTCATCTACGAATTAATGATGTGTCCCAATTTAAAACAGACCACTCTGAGTTGTGGTAAGGACTAAGAAAGATCCGTACCATAAATGAGATAATCGTTGAACGAATTCTTTCTAAACTTAAAACAGGACACACAAAGTTGTAGTACTTAGAAAGACTAGCATTTGTAAGGAGAATCATCGAGGATTCATTTCTTCCTAAATTGGAAACAGGCCAAGAAAGAGGTTTAGTTAATAAGACAGATCAGCACCAGCTGGAAATTCATCAATGGGTTTATTACTTTCTAAATTTGGATCAGGCCAAACCGAGGATTAGTAATGAGGAAGAATCAGCGGCAGAGGGAAATTTATCACCAATGATTTCTTTCTAAATTTGGATCAGGCTACACAGGTGTTTTGTAAGTAACAAGGAAGATCAAATCCAAATGAAAATTCATCAATGAATGATTTTCTAAATGTGGACCATATGATTTTGGTCACCGGTGCTTTGTTAGTAACAAGGAAGATCAAATCCAAATGAAAATTCATCAATGAATGATTTCTTTCTAAATGTGGACCATGGGATTTTGGTCACCGGTGCGAGTGCCATTCTGGTCGATTCGTTAGTAAAAGGTCAGTATTTATATCGCCTACACAGTGTATTTAATGGCATGAAACAAAGGGCCGCACTGGGCGTTCTATAATAACACCAATATAGCGGTACGGAACTGCAGTCAATCATTCAAGCGCTATAGAGGAATAGGCTGTCCGCCTTTCCTTGATGCGGACAATATTTCAGCAACGATAAAGTGGCTGATCATCAAAGTTGTTTATTTTCACTGTCCCTCCTCACTACTGACAGAGGATCTTGACAGATTTTGAAGAAGCTATTATTCCCCGAGGCTTGCTATTGTTTATTTATTTTTATGTAATCATTTTTTAATATGGCGCTTCTCTAGCTCAAAGCGCTGGTTGACACGGGGATCTCACTGAAGCCGCTTGAGACGCCCACTTTAACAGCTGATCCACACTACTTGAGAGGCGTTTTTGTCGCTGTTTGCGAGTTGACAAGGTTTTCAACAGCTTGGAAGAGGCACCGACGATGCTCCACGAAACGGTAAGTGGACCCGCGTTGTCACCACATCGCTGACGCGTGTAGCAGACCTTTAAGCACTCTCTCTATTTTGCCTGTTAGAGCAGACGATCGGTTATTACTATAGTATCTTTAAGCATAAGGAATTGGAGTCTGGGTTCTGGAATGCCTTGACACTGTCTTTGAATGGATCTCATCTTGAGCGGTAAGAGGAAGATATGTGGACGAGTTTTATAAATTTAATTAGGTTCCTTTTTTTCGCAGCCTTTTAACCATAGACAATATTCACGGTGTTTATTGTTGTTGTGGCTGTTGTTGTTGTTGCTGCTGTTGTTGTTTTGTAGGTTTTTTTTGTTGTCCTTTTTGTTTTTTGTTCTTTTGTTGTTGCTCTTTTTTGTTTTTGTTCTTTTTCTTTTTTCTTCTCCTCCTCTATCGAACACTTAAGACATGAGAAGAAGAAAATGAAGAAGAGGAAGAAAGAACAACAACAACAACCGAAATGGGTTGACTTTGTTTTTGTTTTTTTTCTAATCTAATATAAAGGAAGAACAGCGATATCAAACGTCCGTGGATTCTCACCCTCGTCTTTCTTCTTCTCTGCATTTCTTCTTTTCTTCTTCTTCCTCCTTCTTCTGCTTCTTTTTTTCTGCTTCTTCCTCTTCCTCCTCGTCGTTCGTCTTTTTCTCGATTTCCCCTCGTATATACAGTATATAATTTTGTTTAGCGAAGCTCAAATACAAAACACAAATCGAAAGTCGCATTCAAGTGGTAAATCTAATCCTACTTCTTCTACTTCTTCTTCTTCTTCTTCTTCTTCATCTTCTTCTTCTTCCTCATCACAGCGTCGTAGCTCTGTGGTAGAGCGTTCGCCTGGCACACCGATAACCCAGGTTCGAATTCGTTAGTGGGCAAGAAAAAAGTGGCCATTTTTCCCTGCCCATTGGTAGGCGTTAAGCTTAGAAGTTAGTTTCTTCCTTCTTCTTTTACCCTTTTTTCGTCGTCCTTACTGGTCGCAATTTTATCCCGTCCGTAATCTTATTTTCCTAATTAAGCTCAGATCGAGAAATCGAAAGTCGTATTCACGTGATAAATCTAAAACCTCTTCTTACTTGTCCTCTTCTTCTTCCTTCCTTCTTCTGCTCCTCCTCTTTATCATTCTTGTGTTCTTCCTCTTCTTTTTTTTCTGATCCTCCTCTTCCTTTTCTCTCCTACGCCTCTTCCTTCTTCTGTTCCTCCTCTTCTACATTCTGTTGCTCTTTTCTTCCTTCTTCTTCTCCTCCTCATCCTCAATTTTCCTTCTTCTGCTCCTCTTCTTCCATTTACTGCTCCTCCTCTTCTTCTCTTTTCTGCTCCTCCTCTTTTTCCTTCTCATGCTCCTGTTTCCCCTTGAGTCTACAGCCTACGTTCTAATTTATTCTAGATCGAAAATTCGAAACGTCGTTATCAGGTAGTGAACTATGAAATACAACCACTTTTCGAGTCTTCGAGAACAAGAACAGGTTGTTCATCATCCTCCTCGTCCTCCTCTTCCTCTTATTTCTCTTTCTTTTCATCATTTTCCTCCCGTTGGACTATAATCTATCCCCTAATGACGCCTAGGTCGAGACGTCGAAAAGACTTGTTCAGACAGTAAATCTGCAAGCCTAACGAGTCTCGGGGAGCACGTGCTATCCCTGCATCACGTACTTAAAGTGCGACTGAAGCCGAGATCAAAACTGCGAGGATGAAAACAAGTATAATTTACTTTAAAAGTATTACAATTTGCGTATAAAAACATTCATACATTTTTGTTGTTGGGGGTAGGGTTGTCTAATATTTAACAAAAATTGAATATAAACGTTGTGTTGGACCGTTCAGAAGGTCGCTAGCTATAGCAGTTACTATAGCAAGGTAATGTGCTTATCTCCCTTAAAATAGAGGCACCTACGCCTAACAGATTAACTCTGCGTGCGTGACAAACATACTCCAAGGTGTTGTTGTGAATTGTAAAAAAAAAATAATAATAAAAAACGGAGGAGGAGTATTTAGTGTCTGTTGAAGTGAGTGACGCGTTATGACTTCTTCAAGGAGCCCTTTTGCTAGACTTGCGAGGTGGCGTTATCGAGGAACCGAATGTCGTTTTAAGGTGCTTACATTATTATTACAGGGAGTGAGGAAACCGGACTATCCGGAGAAAACCCTCGCTTAGACCATATTTCACCGAATCATTTACATTATGAAACACCTCCGTTGCGAGATGCAAATTAGATTTCCAAAGGCTTCAGTCAAAGAAGACGAAAGCTCGTTTTCAGTTGGCGCATAGAGAGAGAGAGAGAGAGAGAGAGAGAGAGAGAGAGAGAGAGAGAGAGAGAGAGAGAGAAAGAGAGAGAGAGAGAGAGAGAGAGAGAGAGAGAGAGAGAGAGAGAGAGAGAGAGAATGAATGAAGAGTGTGTTTGTGGGGGGGGGGGTGTTTGTGTGTGTGTGGCTGTCTGATAGATTGACATTCTCAAAACATGTGATCTAATCTTCGTTGTTACATAAAACGCAATATGGAGATGGAAAATTATTAATGACAATCTGTGTAGGCTATGGACTCGGGGTCTAGACTCATTCGCCCGTTGTGATTGCTACCTGAATCACTGGGGCTTCCTATGATATTATTATTTAGCAATGTAGGCATTTTATATGTGTATGTTTTGTTGATATTTTATAATGATGTTTATATTCTATTTTGTTTTTGTAAACGGGGGTTCGATTAATTGGAGTATATCCTCCGCGTCCCCTGCGTGGGATGTCTTTATTGTAAAGTGACCGGCTGGTGGAGTGCCTTCAGTGTTACCACTGGGGTTGTTTCAGCAGATCTTTAATGCGGATGAGGGGTGAGTCCTCTTTCAGCCAAGTTGTGGTCTTGATTTTGTGGTCCTGATTCGGCTCTTTTGGAGCTGGACCCTGTAATCAATGAGTAACTAAGTAACTAACTAGCTGAGCTACAACGAAGAATCCGAAGCATGGCGATAAGGTGCTACAGAAGACTTCTTGGCATTTCTTATACCCAGCACATCACTAACGACAAAGTCCGACAGACCATCACACAAGCCATTGAACAACATGCGCGCACCCTCACACACAAACACACACAAACACACACACACACACACACACACACACACACTCACACCGTCACACACACAAAGGAAGTACATCAGTATTAAGAAGAAATAATGAAGCGATGAAAAAAAATAGCTCAAAACAAAAAGTACCAATTAGTGAAAAGAAGTAATATGACAGTACATAACAATTTCTTTTATAAACCAGAGTAACATTTAACTAAAACTAATTAAAAACCACACAGTGCCAACCCCGATAAACAATAAAAAGGCTGTACCGGCAGTTAAGCATTCAAACCAAGAACATTACACAAAAGACTCTGATGGAACACACACACACAAACACACACACGCACACACACACACACACATACAACACTATTCAATCACTCACTCGTGCACACACTGATTGCTCTGGATCCTAAAGGTATTTGGTAAAGAAATAGGTTTTGAGGTTCTTTTTGAACACGTTAAGAGACTGGAAGTGCCGGAGGTTGGAGAGCAGAGAGTTCCAAAGAGTTGGGGCAAACACAGAGAAAGATCTCCTGCCAAAGGACTCACGCGAATACTTAGGAGTTGAGAGAAGAGCTGCATCTTGTGAACGGAGTGATCGGGCAGGTTGGAAGGGGCAAAGGAGTTGTGAAAGATAGGAAGTACAGTAATCAGCGTGCAGACAGTGAAAGCAAAGGGAAGCAACTTTGCAATCGATGCGAGCCTTTACAACAACCAGTGTAAGGTTTTTAGAGCGGAAGTTACACTAAAATGACGAGGGACGAGGCGAGCAGCACTGTTCTAAATGCGCTGAAGTCTGAAAAGTTAATTATCAGGAAGGCCAGCCAAATGTTATTGTTGTTGTAATTTTAATGATTTATTTATATTTTATATTTTAATTAATTTATTTTATTTTACTTAATTTAATCTTTTAAAAACTGTAATGATTTTTATCATTCCAAAGAAACATTCCAACAGAACCTAGAATTCATTATTATTGCGCGTGGTTTCTCTTAATTTCTTAACAGGGAGAACGGGAGGGGTGATAGTGAATTGGGGGAGGGAGGGCGCGGACGGGGGAGGGAGAGGGAGAGGTGTTCTTGACGAAGAAAGAAGTTGAGAGTGAGGGTTTGGGAAAAGAAGTCAGAATTTTAACAGAAATATTGTTAAGAAGAAAATCCAAGCTTGGAATTCATGACTACGAATGCGCTAAATTATTTCAAAGCAATTTCAGACGAAGAGTGGGTAGGTGATTTGAAGAGGGGGAGGGGGGTATTGTTTAAGGGCGAAAGGGAAGGGGTTGGAGGATATGGGGAATTGTGGGGAAGGTGAATGGAGGTGGTTGCTGTGATTAAATTTAAGGGAAAAAAAAGATTAGTTGTATTTGAAAATCAGATGGGGAGTCCCGAAAGTAAGAGGAGAGAGGAAGGAATTAAAAGATATTATTTATTTTGAAAAATCTAAAGAAAAATCAAAACTTGGAAAATTAGCATTTATTTATATGCGGTTTTATTGTTTTCAGTGGAGGGAATGTGGCGAAGGTGTGATGGGGTGGGGGGATGTGGAGGTGGTGGGTGTTTGGGAGGAGGTGAGGAGAGAGAGCGGAAAGAAATGCAATCATAAATTAAGAGATCATGACTGGCGCTTGTAATTATGTAATTCGCTTTAGCCTGTATAATTATAATTTCAAATGAACATTTTCATATGATCAATCATTATTTCAATTTATTTTCGGATTTCAAAATCAGTAAGGTTTTAACGTTCAATTTGCCTTTGCTTTGTTGTTGTTGTTGTTGTTGTTGTTGTTTTGATGATGATGATGATGATGATGATGATGATGATGATGATGATGATGATGATGATGATGATGATGATGATGATTTTTTGTGCTGTCGTCATTGACGGAATGGACACGTTTGTTTAATTAGTTGGTTAACAATGATTGGTTTCGTTTGGTTTGGGTGATTCCTTTTCTAGGCTCTCCCGAAGGTAATTAAGGAATCGAGGGTTTATTTACTGTAGCGGAATGGGAGGCGATTGGTTGAGGCTTGGGAGAGAGGTTGTCTACCTTGAATTTCTTGGTTAGACTAACCTTGGAGGGCTCCTGCTGTGCAGAATCCTTTGAGGATGCCATTGGGATATGCAGGTCAAGGCAACTGTCACGAACAGACTAGTAAGTTTTACCCTGCCTATTTACTATTTAACCTTAGAAAGTAACCTTAGAAAGTTAGTGTATTACACAGCAGCCGATTACAGTATACGGAGGTACACACTCAGCGAGTTTGACGCAGACAGTGTAGTGAAGTCAGCACTGTGTGCGTGATTCGGAAAAGTCGCAACCAATGGGGCTCAGGCAGAGCGGTTAGAGCCGGTTCTGACTGGGTCAAAACCTAGCCTAGCTTAAGTCAGTGCTAGGAAAGACACCGAAGTCTACACAGCTAGACCGGGGCAGAGAAATATCTTCACTCATAGGCCAGGAAACAGGACTTGAGTATCTTAGAATTCTATCAAGTAGCCACGAGGCCTGACTTTGTCAAACAGGTAAATGAACATACTTGTGTTTCATCGTGATTTATTTATATTATTGTTGAAATTATGTTTGTAGAATTTGCCATGCATGGATGTGAATTGTTAATCCAAATTTGCCTTACCACGTGGAAAAGCCGAAAACGTGTTAAGCACGACCGGCCGACGCCATCTTGAATTATGTACGGAACCACTGTTGTTGAACCTGTGTGTATGTTTGCAGACCAGTGGCTGTACCAGTGAATGTTTATATTATTATTAATTCTGTATGTGTGTTGTTAGCCACGATTTATATTTATGTATGTATAAAAACTTAGAGTTGAGATTCCAGTGGACCACGGAAGTAGCAGAATGTTCGTCGCTTATGTATAGAGATGTGGAGCTATCACTGAGGGCTACTTTGGCTTTGAGTGAGACGCTCTGCACAGACCTATTATTCAAGGTTGTGCAGAATTTCGTCTCTTATATTACAGACGAGCAGGCGAGCTAAAACGTGCGCCCAACTCCACAGGAAAACCAAGTTGGCTGTTTAGCCTCTACAGCACAAGACTGAGAGGGCAACCCTGGAAAATACCCTGCAAGACCCCACAGCGTGGCAAGGGACCAAACTACACGACGACACCGCGTGTACCAGAAGCTACCTCAACGAAGGACTTCAAACCCACTACTTGACAGTTAAGTGACACGGAAGAAGTGCACCCAAACTGTAGCAAAAGGACCACAGTAGTCCTCTCTTCAAGAACTGTATAAAGGACCACAGTAGTCCACTCTTCATGAACAGTAGTAGCCAGTGCCCGATGAAGACATAACAGCTGCATAGACTATCAGCGATCGAACCATTTGCATTGACTAAGACTTTTTAAGGTAGATTAGTACATAGAAAATCTTGTATAGAGTAGAAGAAATAAATGTGTGATTTAAACTGTTATCAAGCGGCTGGACTACATATGATTCATAGCCTTGTGAAAGCTAGTGTGACAGTGATCTTTTACCATTTTTCTATCTATCTCTGTACCCCAGCCTTAACACAGACCGAGCTAAACAAATAAATTTATTAAAGTAATTCACAGAAAAAAAATTCCGCACCAATCGGAGAGTGAAAGGAGAGAGCTATGCGCAGTTCGCGGATCGGTTGTCCACAATGCTGGATAAGTGGATTAGCCACTGCTAAGACATATGATGGACTGACAGAACTGTTAGCATGGGAACAGCTACGGGAAACCATGACCCCCGAGCTGAGAACATTCTCAGTAGAGCAGGGCGCAGAAAGACTGGAAGATCTGGTCAAGGTCGCAGATAGGTACGTGGCCGCCCACGGAGAAGCCAAGAGCTTCAGGCGAGACCTAAAGCCTAACTGGAAAGAGGCACAGAAATGAAGCCCTCACCGGGAAGAGCGCACCGCGAATAAGCCAAATCACCCCAGACCTGGGCAGAATAAAGGACCCAACACGGAATTCGGGAAAAGAGGTCCTGCAGAACAGAAACGGTATTGTTCGTTCTGCAACAGAAATAATCACTCCACCGCAGAATGTTTCAAGTTGGCCGCACAACGTAGGGAAGAGCGCGAAAGCCGGCCAGCGCACAGAGTTCTAACTCAAAGCAGCGGTAACAAGCCACACACTATCGGAGATCACCCATCGGTGACAGACACGGTCAAGGTCAACGGTAAAGAAGCGAACTGTCTGTATGACACAGGTCTATCATAAGACGCGATAGTTAGCGAATCTCTTGTATCGCGCGCGGACTTGACGGACAAGACAGTCGAACTACAAGGAGCAGACTTGACGAAACCGACGACTACTTGCCCAATAGCGTGGATAGAAGTAGAGAGTAGGTACGTCACATGACGAATCCAAGCAGCTGTTTTACAGAAACCCCTGTATTATCTAGTGCTAGGATGTAGGTATGTGTTTTTAGGCACGCCCCCTACAACTGTAGAGATAGCTGCAGTGCAAACCAGGGCCCAAGCTAAAACCCAACCACCCCAGCCCGAGTTAGCTCCGAATCCAGGACTCGAAGAGATCAAAACAGCACAGAAAGCGGACGCCTCGATAGCCAAGTGCTTCCAGAAGCTACCCAAGGCGCACACACCCACGCACAAGGGAGACTTCTACATGGAAGAGGGAGTTCTACATCGACAAGGAGATGGAGATCACACCCAACTAGTACTACCAGCCACCCTTCGAGCCCAAGTACTAGAATTAGGCCACAGCATGCCACTCAGCGGACACATGGGAATTGGAGCCACAGTGCAGAGAATCAGCGCACACTACTATTGGCCAGGAATCACGGAGGATGTCAAGCGCTACGTGAAATCTTGTCACCAATATCAACGATATTCCCCGCGACATCACACCGTACCAGTTACCTTAGGACCATCAGTAGTAGTCGGCGTGCCATTCCAACAAGTCTCGGTAGACATAGTAGGACCACTGCCCATGACCAAGAAGAGGAACAGATTTCTACTTACACTCGTCGACGCATGTACGATGTGGTGCGAAGCAGTCCCGTTGCCAGCGATCGACACCAGGAAGATTGCAGATGCACTCATCGCCATCTTTACTAAAGTCGGATTCCCGGACAGCATTAGAACGGACAACGGATCTCAGTTCACCGGCCGCCTGATGCAAGACGTGTTCGAGTTGATACAAGTTCATCACATTCGCACACCACCGTACCACCCAGCCAGCAACGGACAAGTAGAAAGACTGAATGGAACCCTTCTCACCATGCTCAGGAAAGTCGCCGACGACAATCCAGAAGCGTGGGACACCTACGTGAATGCGGCACTGTTCGCATATAGCCACAGGCTACACCCCGTCAACATTGCTATTCGGCAGACCTCTAGCAGGACCGCTATAAGCCCTACGCAGAAGTTGGACGGAAGCCAAGATAGACGACACTCCAAGAGGTGCCACCAAGTACGTCGCAGACCTGCAGGAAACCCTCAAAGCAACGTGGAAGAAAGCTGGTGAAGCACTGAAGAAGGCAAGAGCCCGTCAGGCGAAGTACTACAACCGCCACGCGAAGGACAGAGAACTGCAAGTCGGCGATCAAGTGCTACTCTTACTTCCAAGTGGAACCAACAAGCTGGACATCGCTTGGAGAGGACCGTACCGGGTGACTGCCAAGAAATCCAAGACAGTCTACCAAGTAGAGGTGAACGGGAGAGCCCGATACCATCACATCAATCTCCTCAAGAAATACACGGACCGACCAGCGACCCCCAGCACTCACAACTTGCTAGCCATCGCCATCGCGGAAGAAGGAGAAAGCATGGAGACGAATGCAGTAGAGTATCCCCTGCATTCCAAAGAAACCCACAAAGACGTGATACTCAACGGAGACCTAGCCGCCAAACAGCAACAGCAAGTACGACAGGTCATTCGACAACATCAGACTGTGCTAACAGACCGACCAGGGAGGACAGACCTCGTCGAAGTAACCTTAACGGTGACCGACCCAACACCCGTCCGCCAGAAGCTCTACCCGATGCCACTGTCGCAGCAGCGAGCCATCAAGGAAGAGATAGACACCTTACTGGCAGCCAGAATCATCTCAGAGTCTACTTCACCCTACAGCGCAGGCACGGTATTGTTGCGAAAACCCAACGGAGAGCATCGACTGTGCATCGACTTCAGACTCCTGAATGCGGTAACGCAGTTCCAGCCAGAGCCACTCCCGGACCAGACAGACCTATTTGCCAAGCTACAGCGAGCGAAGTACTTCTCACGTATCGACCTCAGCAAAGGATACTATCAGATACCAGTACACCCACAAGTCCGAAAGTACCTAGCGTTCAGCACTATGGAAGGACACTTCGAGTTCAATGTACTTCCATTCGGACTCCACAACGCACCCAGCATCGATCATCTGTAGTGCCCCTACGACCTTCGAGTTACGGGATAGGATAGGATAGAATATGATAGGACTCCTGTTTCCTCCCTCCCTTCCTCCCTTAATAGTGGTATTAGATGTATTTCAAAACATCAAAATGTATTACCTTTCGGTCTGCTAGTTTTGGTGATATTTACGTCGTTTATAATGGTGCTTTGAAAAAGTGTGTTTTGGTAACTCAAATGCAAAAAAAACTAAAACAAATTGAGACGCAGCAAATTCAAATCACCTGGCCAATGGGAAACATGATTGATTCTTTAAGACATAAGAAAGCTAACAGCACCTTGCTCTTAACGTCCCGTAATAAGGAGGGGAAAAACAGCTTTTCTGCCAGTTTCTAGATTTGAACCCAGGTCTGCTGCGTCGTATAGGTCATTTTACCACTGGGCAAAGCGATTCTTCTTCGTGGATGAGGTGGCATTGAACGCTAGTGAAGAGTTTTCATTTATGCATTTGTATGTCTTTTCCATGGAAATGATAAGACATTAAAACTACAGATACACAGACTCACACACACACACACACACACACACACACATACTTGTATTGATGTCAAAATGGGGTCATTTGACGTACTTCGCGCCTCTTAGGCGGCGAATTAGGTCAACTTTCTTCGAAAAACGGCTACTTTTAGCAATTTTCCTCGCCTCTTAGAGACGAAGTAGGTCAAGTTTGTTCAAAAACACAGCTAGGATAAGGAACTTTCCTCGACGATTAGGGTAAGGCAGTGCCTCGACGATTAGGGTAAGGCAGTGCCTCGAAAAGGGTTAGGGTCAGGGCTAGTTGCAGCGCTGCAACTAGCCCTGACCCTAACCCTTTTCGAGGCACTGCCTTACCCTAATCGTCGAGGCACTGCCTTACCCTAATCGTCGAGGCACTGCCTTACCCTAATCGTCGAGGAAAGTTCCTTATCCTACCCGTCTGGAAGATGCACTACAACTACACCAGGTCAAGTGTACTTGTAGTGCATGTGCACTACAACTACACTTGACCTGGTGTAGTTGTAGTGCACATGCACTACAACTACACTTGGCCAAGTGAACTTTAAGTGCACATGCACTACAACTGCACTTCGCGAAGTGAACTTTAAGTGCACATGCACTACAACTGCACTTCCATGCACTACAACTGCACTTGCGTGCACTTAAAGAGCACTTCAGCGCATTTCAATGGAAAACAAAATGGGTTTACAAATTGGTACCCCATTTTTTTTGTGAACCCATTGTATACTAAGTGTGCAAGGTTTATAAACCCAAAACGCCATGAATACAGCCCCACACACACACACACAAACTTACTAAAGCTACACAATGAGGACTGTTAGTTAGTTTATCATTGTTTAAAGGGTCTATCGAACTACGAGGAGCCGAATCAGGACCTAATGAGGACTGTGGCAGCTATATAGCGAAGAATCTGGAACAAGAGATAACGCCATTTAAAGGGATCCACTTTGTGAGTGTCTGGAAGTACATTTGAATGGCTTGCGAGCTTGTTACTCCTAATATTCCAATAGAAGAAAAAAAAAAGAGACTTTTAAGCTAGTTACACACTGCCACCGCTAGAACAGCGCATTGCTAGCGCTGATGCCATATGCGGCCCGAGGCGCCCACCTGCAGCCTTTGGGCGCATCGTCTGACCGACCCGACAACTGAGCACAATCCTGACCCACCGGGTATATGGGGAAAAGGGACCTAGTGCTTTCTGGGTGTAGGCTATTTGGGTAGCCAACGCTTACCCGTGTAAGACACGGGCGTCAGGATCTTGAAAGTCCGTGTTATGGAATGTGTGCGCGCTCAGACTCAACTTCTATTTATGCTCTCACCCGAAAGAATAAGAGCCGCATTGACTGTGTCTCAGGGACATACTATTATTGTTTCGGCACTCCGGACCCGGCAAAGAGCTTCAAATTATTATCTCTCTCTCTCTCTCTCTCTCTCTCTCTCTCTCTCTCTCTCTCTCTCTCTCTCTCTCTCTCTCTCTCTCTCTCTCTCTCTCTCTCTCTCTCTCTCTCTCTCTCTCTCTCTCTCTCTCTCTCTCTCTTGGGGAGATTTGAACTTCCAAGTCAACTGATGTAGCACGCACTGACCACCACCTAGCCAAGCGACTTCTTCGTGATGAGAGTGGTCTCACTAAAAGACCTCTTGTCACTAAGAGGTGCCTGGAAGGAAGAGATTACGTCACTGAGAATGAGCAAGAGCTGCTGTTGCAGATGAAGAAAGCGCGCATGGTGGTGACGGTGGTGTCCCTAAGCGCTCTATCTTTCTCAATATCCAATTTGTCGTTGGACAGACTCCTGCAAGAAAAAAATGGACGGGGAAACGATGACCAGAGCAAAGACCGTCGCGTTGAATGAACTGTCCAACGCTGCGCCAACAAATCAGCTGCTTACCGATTACGGGAGCGGAGGGTGTGTAAAAGTAGGGTGGGGAGAGAAGAGGTGAAGGAGTGGGGGGAGGTTGACCTGTGTAAAAAGGCGCGGAGGGAGGGAGGGCGGGGAGGAGAGGAGAGGGTAGAGGAGGCACATAAATGGTTTGTGTGTGCGTGTGTATGTGTGTTGTTTCTGCGTAAGTGTGAGAGAGAACGTGTTTTTGATTGATTTATTGTTGCTTTAGGTCCAGCGGACTCTTCCGAGCCAAATCAGGACCGGACAACCCCCGATCCGCATAAAAGATCTGCTGAAACAACCCCAGTGGGAAAATTGAATGCCCTCCACCGGCCAGTCACTTTACAATAAAGACATCCCACGCGGGGGACGGCTGATGGTTGACCTCAACTACGCGAACACCCCGATTACAAAAACAAAATAGAATACAAACATCATTATAAATCATCAACCAAACACATACATATAAAATGCCCATAGTGCTAAATAGTACATTCATAGGAAGCCCTAGTGACCACCCGGCAGAAAGCGTCCAACACTCCCAAGCTGATCCAACAGACCCCATACACAAACAAGGAGTCTTGTCCAGGAAGAGTTTTCAAGAAAAAAGGTAGGTCATTGATCTAGCGAAGAAGAAGATAGTATAGCAGCGTGAAGGACGGCAGGAATAGGAAAGGTAAATGAGAAAGACAGCGACAGTGGGAATTTAAAGCACTAAATTTCATAAGGGGATACTATTTATACTGAAAACCCCCGGCACTCCACGGGGTACTGTTGCCGCAGTGAGCGTCTTGCTATAAAGGAAAGACAGGTTTTCAACTAAGAGAGAAGTAACGTTTATCTATTTAATAGAACTTTATTTTCTTTATTACAAATTTTCTTTTTTCCCTATAAAATAAGCCACACTAATATTATTTTTTATTTTTTATATTCAACAATTCATAACTTCCCTCCTTATCTCTAAATACATACCCCCCTCACTCTCCCTCAGATCTTATCCACTTTCTCTTTTCTCTATCTCTTCTTTCTTCACAATCACCACAACCTCTTCTTAAAAATCATCATGTTTCCTCTCACTAAAGAAAATTTAATCTTTTCTTTTCATTAATTAAAGTTAGTATATTCTCATTCTCTCTTTTCTCTCTTATCTTATATTTAATGACGATTCATCTATCATAAAGTTGTCAATGTGTCAAGCACAGTGACTATTACCTAGATTTTTAGCCTCTGTATATTCATCTAGAGCTATGCCCCGCACTATTTTGTTCAGATAACCTACAATAAAAAAATGAAAAAATAACATAAATGAAAGAAGACACTAGTCTTGAAAAAAGTAGTCATTTCCACTAGACTGTCGAAATCTCTAACGTGTTGTCTCAACTCATGATGTTCTGTTGGAGTTGTATGATTCTAACCCACATCTCATGACCTTATTACGATTTCTGTAGTATTCCTCAGAGATCTTACTCTCATTCTTAAGAAGAGATTAAGTCGATTCATAAAGTATAAGAAACTAGCCCAAGGAAAAATCCTTTATTGAGAATCAAGTGTATCTAATGTGTATAAAATGTGTTTTATCATTTAGTTCAATAACACGTTCTGTGTCACGTATAACAAATTTTAGAGTATCATCTTACTTTCACATTTTGGTTTTTTTGAGACAGCTTGTTGAATCGGTGAGAGGATAAGATTTTTAGTTGAGAGACATATGAGTTTTATTGTCACACCCAATTTTTTCATTAAATTGATATATTTTATCAGACTCATTTGTAATACTTCAGATGTGCAAAATAAGTGACATGTCGTGACTATTATGTACTTTTTTTTAAAATGTTCTGACATACACAGTTAATTGTCAGAGCAACTGAGTTAGTCTTTTAGCAGTTCAACTCTTCCCTCTGATACTAGGACACTCTTGTAGTCTCTGCATCGCATGTGTCGCATCTGATTGCTTAACTTCATCTGGTGCTCAAATGAGTACAACGTTGTTACTAAACGCATGTTGATCTCTCACCTTTTGTCTTACATCTTCTATTTCATCGTCTTCATTTTCTACTTTCTACTTAAAACCAGACTTGTTTCACTCTTTATTGATCTACCTCCACCCAAAGATAACATGGTCGCAGACAGACGAGGCAAAGACCATGAAGCTCTAGTGAGATTCAGAGAAGAGAGAGAGAAGAGCCTCCGAGATGAGAGAGACGAGAGAGAGAGACAGATAGAGAGAGAGAGAGAGAGAGAAGAGTGAGTAGGAAGTTGAAAGGAAATAAGAAGCCTTCTGTCCAGTTTTGAATGTCCTCGGGGAAACAGATTATAATAAACAGGGACATTTCTTTTTAACACTGCTGACAGAATTTATTTAAAATGATGAGGTAACTAGCCACAATATATAGTGACCTTCCTGCTCTCTGTGGGTGCTTTCACCTTTTATCCCCCACATTCCAGCCTCCCCCTCTCTGTCCACCCTCCCCCCATCTGTAATCTTGTCTAGCTTGCCGCAGTCAACTCCAAGGTTGATGTGTCAATCAACCGCTTTAATTAAATAACGAGGTAAATATTGACAATAAACCCAATTATGCAATTGGCAAGCTCTAGGATTTTATTATATTGACATATAAGAGCGAGAACGTAAGTAGAAGTAGGTACGGCATGAGTGAAAGTGTAAGAGCGTAATGCACATTTTTTTCCTATGTTCAAATGCGTAGTTTTGATTTTCATGTAAAGTTCCTTTTGAGGATTGTCATATATGAAGTGGACGGAAGCCCATAGTTCATTATTAAAGTGTCAAGGTCTCCTCTGTCTCTCTGTCTATCTCTCTCTCTCTGTCTGTCTCTCTGTCTCTCTCTCTGTCTCTCTCTGTCTCTCTGTCTCTCTCTCTCTCTCTCTCTCTCTCTCTCTCTCTCTCTCTCTCTCTCTCTCTCTCTCTCTCATGCGCCTTTTACGTTTATTTGCATGCGCGTTTTTGGGTGGCTTTGTTCTTAATAGTCTTCTTCCGTGTCTGTTCGCCCCGTGTTTCTGGTTGGCCAAAAAGACAGCGGGCCTTGGATGGATTGGGGTGAGGATAGCCGTTGATTTGTCATGTTTATTCTGAAAACACAATCTGCAAGTCTGGAATCCTGTGAAGAGACACGACTGACGCACATTATGTTTTCATTTACTGACAAATTTGCAGCGGAACCAAAATAAAAGCGCATCATTTTGTACAAATAGACACATATTAAAGACAGACGACGATGACAACGACTGATTATTATTCCTCGCTCCTTAACGGCAGCTGTACGGTGCTAGCAATTTTGAGAGAATGTATTATAAAAACACAAAAGACTATATGGATCTATTAATATTCATATACATCAGTCTTTCGTATCTGATATTTGGGAAATTGTAATTTAAACAAGCATCGGGTCAAAGCGCTTTTTAAAATGCAATACGTAATTGGAATACCTCTCTTGGAATACCGTTTAATTTGTACAGGCGTACACAAATAACCGTAGCACACAGCCAAGAGTTCACACACACTGACAGCATAAGCTTCAAGGCGCGGCTTTGGCTAAAGACGACCCATAACTCTGGGTGGCCTGTGGTCTCAAGTGACGCCCCCTCAACTCTCTCTGGATCCCATTGCATATTGAAGTGTTTGAACCAAATTTCGTAACGCTGTCTCTTGCTTTGCTGTTGATATGCTTATGGGAGAGCTCTCACCTCAATATTGCGGATAGTAATTAATTCTTCTACGATTATACTACCTAGTACTATCATACTACCTAAACGTGTGTGGGGGAGGGTTGGAGAGATAAGGGGAATATTACGTCAGATTCAAATCTAGAGACATTTTGAAACTTGCTTTTTTTTTTTAAATTAGGAATTTAGATTTTATAATAATTAAAAAGTCTAAACTTCCGAACTGAATGTCCCTTAATAAACTGATGCAAGGCAGATCTAACTTTTAGCATTGAATTGGAAATCGTACAACACACACACACATACATGCACACACACACACACACACACACACACACACCGCGCGTGCGTATACACATGCACACATACACCTACATGCACACACACACACACGCACACATACATTCATAAACAACCTTGCAATATTGAAACCGAGCATGATTTTTCAAACGGGAATATGTTCAAACTATCTTTCATCCTATATTTTCGCTGCTTCAAAATAAGACTTTCTGCACTATAAATGTCAAGACCTTTCTCTTGACACAATGACAAGAATTGCATGCGTCAATGTACCATAATATATTGTGTCTTGTAAACCTTGTTTTGGTTTTATGACAATAAATATTCGTATTCGTATTCGTATTCATACACTCAAATTATGCTATTAAATTAAGCCTAAATCAACAGCTAACATCTATTAGGCTACAAATGGAGTAGTTTATTTACAAGCTCCGCCATCAACTTCGTCATCATCTGCAAACAATAATAGGGAAATGGGGATACAGGGGGTGGGGGAGGGAAGAAAGTGATGGGAGGGGGGAAAGGAAGACGAGGGAGGTGGTAGACAATAGCTCTGCCGAGAATTAGACTGCCAATCGAAAAAGGGGAAACAAATCAGGGCAATTTCTTTCTAGCATTTGTAGGTGTGCGCAGTCCAGAAAGGAATTAAATTACGTTCCGGAAATCATCAAAGAAGCCCTGCAGCACCCGATCTAAGGCATCATTATTCTTCTCACAGTTGGATTTTCTCTTGGAAAAACGGCTTGATTTTCGCTTGATTTCACACCATGGCTAATGAAGCTGAAGACGCTGCAGTCGCTAAAGAGCGGGAGAACTAACTCTCGAAGGCTGCTGCAGCTGGTTGAAGTAGTTCGTGGCCTTAATAACTAGCTAAAGTGAAGAGAGAGGAGGAAAGTGGAAAGGGAGGAAGGGAGGGAGGGGGGTAAAGAGAGACTTTGACCTTTTATTTACACAAAGGATACAGATTTTATACGGGAGCCTAATCTTACAATCGTTCCTCGTGTTATTTTACTCTCACATTTTCCTATATTCAGCCATACATGCCAAATACAAAACCACGGAACTTCATACTAGAACAAAACAGAGAGAGAGAGAGAGAGAGAGAGAGAGAGAGAGAGAGAGAGAGAGAGAGAGAGAGAGAGAGAGAGAGAGAGAGAGAGAGAGAGAGAAACTTTTTTGAAACTTTTGAAACTTTTTTGAAACTTTTGAAACTTTTTTTAATTAGGGATCAAGATTTTAGACTAATGATAAGTCTAATCTTCCAATCTGTCCCTTATCAAATTAACATAGAGAGAGAGAGAGAGAGAGAGAGAGAGAGAGAGAGAGAGAGAGAGAGAGAGAGAGAGGAGAGAGAGAAAGCAAATGACGATCACGGCTAAGCCATGCCGACAGCGGTCCTTACCACATAAAGTGACCACCTGGCGCGCCGATAACAAGGTCCGGATGAGAGTATAAACTGACGCACGCACGCATCCTGAATTAAAAGTAGTAGTAGTAGTAGTAGTAGTAGTAGTAGTAGTAGTTGTAGTAGTAGTAGTAGTAGTAGTAGTAGTAGTAGTAGTAGATGTTGTTGTAGTTGAAGTAGTAGTAGTAAACGCACGCATTCTGTATTATTATTATTATTATTTTTTATATTATTTTATTATTATTATCATTGTTGTTATTGTTATTGTGTATTATTATTATTATCTTATTATTATTTTATTTTATTATTATTATTATTATTATTATTATTATTAATTACATCATCGTGATTCTTATTATTATTAAAATTACAATTAATATTATTATTATTTCTTATTATTATTATTTTTATTATTAGATCATTATTATTTTTATTATTATTATTATTATTTATTATTATTATTTTATTTTTATTATTCGATCCATCGCACGAATTTAAAGAGCTCCTGACGCTCATGTCCTAGACGGGAGAGTGCCGGCTGCGCAATACACCAAGTAAGAACTATGATTCTTCCCCTCATACCCGGTCGTCCAGGATTGCGCTCAGTGGTCTGAGCGTCAGACCATGCGCCCAAAGGCTGCAAGTGGGCGCCTCGGGCAGCGTGGGTTAGATTCTGTATTGGCCAGCGCCTTGAGCACTTCTTGAGCTGGAAAAATTATATAGCCTAATAAAAAAATAAATAAAAAAACACACTTAACATTCCAGTGCAAAACGGTTAACAATGGAAATGGGCGAGAACTCAATCATCGAGTAGCTCGCGAACCAATCAATCTGATAAGGAGTATATTGTCTTGGAAAGTTCACGACCTTTAAAGTACGGTCAGTGGGGAGGATAGGGTTAAACCGTGGACAGAAGTTGGGGTTTTCAGCTGATTGTAAAAACCAGACCCGGCCGGGTGTGGTGATTAACATAGTTACTGCTGCACTGTCCTTCTGTTTCCCATCTATGCCTCCCTTGTACGGGGAACTGTGGACTGTCCTGTTTCTGCCTGTTTTGTTTTGTGGGTTTGTTTTACACCAATAAAGTCCTCTCTCTCCTCTCTCTCTCTTATATCTCTCTCTCTATTACTCTCTCTCTCTCTCTCTCTCTGTTGTTTTTTCTATTGAAAATATTAATAAAGTTGTCTTCTCTCTCTCTGTTTTATCCATCTTTCTTCTTTTCTCTGTCTTTTCTTCAAATGAAAGATAATAATGTCTTCTCTCTCTCTGTTTCTATCCTCACTCTTTCTCTCTTTCTCTCTCTCTCTAATGTTGTCTCTTCTCTCTATCTCTCTCTCTCTCTCTCCTCTCTCTCCTCTCTCTCTCTCGTTTCAATATCTCTTTATCTGCTCTGTCTGTTGTATTTTTGTCTATCTCTCTAGTCCGGCTCTCCTTGTCTGCCTTCTTTATTCTCTCTCTCTCTCTCTCTCTCTAGTCTTCTCTCTCTCTCTCCTTTCTATCTGTTTCTCTTTCTCTCTCTCTCTGTCTCTATCTATCTCCATCTCTATTTCTCTCTCTATAAAGCGCTTATGTACAAAACAAGGTGGGATAGCTTGTACTGTGTTCCACACGCACGTAATAAGACACTTCTACCGGGTGCTTCCTTACTGTCCTTTCCATTTCACATCTATGCCTCCTGTGGGGAAACTGTGGACTCTCTCTCTCTCTTCTCTCTCTCTTTTCTCTCTCTCTCTCTCTTCTCTCTCTCTCTCTCTCTCTCTTTTTTCTGTCTTTTTTTTATTTGTCTTCTCTCTCTCTCTGTTTCTATCTTTTTTTCTCTCTTTCTCTCTGTCTTTTCTTCATTTTAAAGTTTATTCTCTCTCTCTCTTTTTTTCTCTTCTTTCTTTCTCTCTCTGTCTGTCTTTTCTTCAAATTTATTGTCCCTCTCTCTCTCTCTCTCTCTCTCTCTCTACTTCTCTCTCTCTCTCTCTCTTTTTTATTTTTATCTGTTTATCTTTTCTTTTTTTTTTTTCTGTATTTTTTTTGTTTTTTTCCTCTTTATTCTTTTTTTTTTTTTTTTATCTGTCTCTCTCCCTCTTCTCTCTGTCTCTCTCTCTCTCTCTCTCTCTGTCTCTATTTCTCTTTTCTCTCTTTCTCTCTCTCTAAAGCGCTTTTTTTTTTTTATTTTTACGTGGAAAACACTTTGGTGCTTCCTTACTTTCCATTTTTCACATTCCGTATTACACCTGTGCGTTCTTATTTCCCATGGCATTCTCTCAGGTGTATGTACTCCCATCCGAATGTAAAAGTTTAGATAGAAGAAATAGTCTATTCATTTAAATAGGCAATGCAGCGCAGAAGGCCCTTAGAAGATTCAAGATTCAAGATTCAAGATTTATTGACTTCATGTGAAGTATTTGTTTTGCGCATATGGGAATACATCAGAATATAGGTTATAAGTTCATACGCAATACAATTCATTACAGCACAGTGCAAGCAGACACATCGCTTTTTCACATTTACGCAAAATAGAAGTCTTCTATAGCACCTCATCTCCATGCTTTGTATTTTTTGTTGTAGATCTGCTGTGTGGATCCATGTTTCGCAAGCGTATAGGAAGATGGAGATGACAAGGGAGCGCAGCAGCCTTACCTTGGAATGTAGACTGATGGTCCTGTCTTTCTAAATGGGCTTCGGCCTTGTCATGGCAGCAGTTGTTTGTGCGATCCTGGAGAGGACTTCTGGTCGGGACCCATTGTCTGATAAAATGTCTCCTAAATATTTGAAGTTATGCACTGAGTTGAGGGATTGGCCTTGGACTTTGATGTCCACGTTGATGCCATTGGTGTTGTTGGTCAACATTGTGGTCTTCTCTGGACTTATTTCCATTCCATAGGCTCTTGAAGTGGTGTCAAGCCTCTGTACCAGCTGTTTCAATTGTTTTTGGTTGTAAAGGTCAGAGCAGTATTCATCTATCCAAAACTTCTTGTTCTTCTGTAAAGTATATGCAAGACTTGCTTTGGATCGTTGAAACCTTGGGCTGTTTAACACTTGTCAGCCTCTTCACAGTCTGGTAGGCCTTCTTGCTCCTGTTCTTGTTCAGACTGTTATCTATTTCCTGGCATTGATCTTTTATCCAGATTTTCTTTGCTGTGCGCATGCCTTTTTGGATGTCACTGTTAATATTTCGGTAGGCATCAGCTCCCTGTGAGGTGCTCTTTTTTCATCTCTTTTCGTTTGGCACATAGGTCCCAAAGTTCAGGTGTGATCCATGGTTTCTTCTTTGGGCGGTTCTTACCAAGGGATCTCAGTGGCGGCATCTGTCTCAGCTGAGTTGAAGGTGGTGGTCATGGTGTTGGCATCTACTTCACCAGCTCCCAAAATGAGCAGTGGTGCAAATTTCCCTCCAATTGTGGCTTTGAATATTTCTGCCACCTCCGGGTCTTGCAGTTTGTCCAGGTCGAACTTCAGTCTGGTGCACTTTGCTTTGTTTACTCTCTTCAAGTGGAGCCGGAAAGACATCATCACGAGGTCATGGTAACTTCCGATGTCTGCTCCTGGAAAGGGGCGTGTCCTGCCAATGTTGTTTATCTGATGCGTTTCTTGACCATGATGTAGTCGATCTGGTTGTGATGCTCCCCGCTGGGACTATGCCATGTCCATAGTCTCAATTTTTTGTGGGAACCAAACGTGTTTGCCAGTATCAGATTATTGTATTAGACCTCTGTCATCTGCCTCGTTGTTGCATTGGTGACAACATGTGTCACACACACCCCCCCCCCACCCCCAGTTCTAGTTTGATGTTGGGGCATAGGCCTGGATGATGGAGATGTTGAAAGGGGCTGCTCTCAGACTGATGGTAATGAGTCTACTGGAAACTGGGTGGCAACCCATGAAAGTGGCTAGAATGTCTTTGTGGACCAAGAATCCAACGCCGTGTTTGTGCCTGTCACCCGCTGACACAAAGCTTGTGGCCTTTGTCGGTCGTTGTTTCACCTAGGTCTTTTCAGCGTAGTTCCCTAGATAGATAAAATGTTCCATCGATTGTGGTCTAACTCGTGGGCCAGTTCTTCTCATTTTCCCTCCGCATTCATGCTTGCCGTTCACATCTGTGATGATTACACTGAGAGCTGAAAGCTATAGTGGCTGCAAAGTTTTATTCATTTAAGGAAAAAGCGGGAGGTTCGCGGAGAGCAATTTCAGCAATAAGGAGAAAAAAAATCTGCGATGGTAAAATGCAGATCGCCATTGGCAAAGTGGCAAATAGAAAGAGAAAGAGAGAGAGAGAGAGAGAGAGAGAGAGAGAGAGAGAGAGAGAGAGAGAGAGAGAGAGAGAGAGAGAGAGAGACAGAGAGACAGACAGACAGACAGACAGACAGACAGACAGACAGAGAAACAGAGACCGACAGAGAGACAGAGAGACAGAGTGACAGAGAGAGAGAGACAGAGGGAGTTTAGAATCGATAAGGAGGTCAAAGGATTTATTATTAAAATTGTTGATAGTCACAATGGTGAAGACCTAAGCTGTTTTGAAGAGGTGGTAGCGGTGGTAGTGATTATTATGATGTTGAGAAGGAGAGTGATGAGCGGGAATTATCCTAAGAAATCAATGGTAAATTGTAGACTTCAGTATGGGACTATCCAGACACATTTTAAATATAAAATAATGTTTCCTTCTCCCCTAACTAAAAAATTATATAATTATGTAATCTTATATTGAGCGCGCACAGTTCTAAAATTCATTAGGTTATAATTAGGTATTGCGTAAAACGCACGATCGATCTCCAGTTATACAGTGGTCTAGACTGATTCACAAAACAAACGGAACAGAGTTGGATTAACGGGTAGCGCAGCCGCGGCCGAGGTTCGGGGTGTTGTGGGTTCAACCATTATTGATGCCCGGACCTGATTACTGAGCTAGCCAATGGGCATTGGCCGTGTATATGTTTATACATTATAATACATGATAAAGAACCATTATATTATAACATGCTTTCAAGGGCAGTTTACATCACACGATCATACTTTGCATAGCGGTCTTGTTTCTTTGCATTCGTTTATTTTTTTCTTTCATCAATCGGTCTATCTATCTATCTATCTATCTATCTATCTATCTATCTATCTATCTATCTATCTATCTATCTATCTATCTATCTATCTATCTATCTGTCTGTCTGTCTGTCTGTCTGTCTGTCTGTCTGTCTGTCTGTCTGTCTGTCTGTCTGTCTGTCTATCTATCTGTCTATCTATCTATCTAACTATCTATCTATCTATCTATCTATTTATCTATCTATCTATCTATCTATCTATCTATCTATCTATCTATCTATCTATCTATCTATCTATCTATCTATCTATCTATCTATCTATCTATCTATCTATCTATCTATCTATCTATCTATCTATCTATCTATCTATCTATCTATCTATCTATCTATCTATCTATCTATCTATCTATCTATCTATCTATCTATCTATCTATCTATCTATCTATCTATCTATCTATCTATCTATCTATCTATCTATCTATCTATCTAATCCCTCAGCTTGTTGAGGGATGCTGTCGCGGGCGGAGAGTTGTGGCCACTTCAGTCTGTCGTTTGCTGTTGGACGTAGTTTTGCGTTGTTGTTAGTTTTTGCAACACACCGTTTCGGATGTCTGTGTTTTGATGGTTTACTTGTTACATGCCTGCCTTCTGATGGTTTAGTTGCCTGTTTGTGACTAAATCATCTACTTATTGTTTGATGACTTTCGTGTTTGGATCTCGCACATTTAAACAAGAAATCTTGGCTATTTAAATTAACCCTTCAGATATAGGCATACTTCTTGTTGTATTGTCATTATAGCGATGAATGTTTTAGTATTTGTTTGAATTTTTCATTTTTGAATAAATACAAGCCAGAGCTTTATAGCAAAACAAATTTTTAATAATAATGAATGCTAGCTACACATAATTGCTTTTTCCACATCACATAAACAGACTCGAAGAGCGGTGATCTGTACCAACATGATGACATTTATAGAAGATGATACTAAGTTGTTGTTGTTGTTGCATCAATGTTTATTCATCAGATTAACATAAGTTGTACTGATGACACTAAGAGAACGGACGCAATGACAAGATTCCATTTTGTGTGGCGCTCGTTCTGGCAGCTGGATTTTACCATCAATAGCGAAGTCATGCATTCGGAAAGCAAAGCTAATATGTTCGCTGTAGCAGGGGGTTGGCTGGGAGAGAGAGAGAGATGGCAAGTGCGATTAGTGCAAACTGCGCAAGTGCTGTATACGTGTGCGAGTGCGTGCGCGTGCCTGCTTGCTTGTTAGTACGCGCGCGTATGTGTGTATCTGGGTATATGTGTGTGTTTGTGTATCTGGGTATGTGTGCGTTGTGTGTGTGTTTATCTGGGTATGGGTGCGTTGTGTGTGTATGTATGTGTGTGTGTGTGTATCTGGGCATGTGTGCGGTGTGCGTAGTGCGTGTGCGCGCTCGCTCGGATGTGTAGGTCATTGAGTGCACACTACATATTTGCTGCTTTTCAGTACATGGGGTGAGCAGAGAAGGCTCGCAGAGTAGAAAACAAATAAAAGACTTGGTGCTCGCTTCCACAGTTTAACATTTAAATTTGTAATTTTCACACCAATGATATCATTTTTGTTTGGGTTGCTCGTTTCAGCAATTCCAATGAAGCGTCGTAAGCCTCATTAGCTTCCCGCCACGCTGTAAAAAAAATATTTATATTGTTATTAAACGCGCTTTCATGTCCTGATTGTATTCCCCATTCAGAGTAGCTTCGGCTCGATGAGGCGCACCTCTCACAGAATCAGAAGGGGGAAAAATAAATCCGGAAATAAGTCGATGTTGACCAGAACATGACCATCTCGATGTCATGCTGTAAGTGTGTCCGAACGTCAACTGCACAGCGAAAGAACCGCTGGACAGATAATACAACGAAACTTGCGAAGATTCTTTTTTTTTCGGATGAGAGTTTTGTTTCATCATTCTTATATAGCGCATTTTGAGCTCGAGAGCTGCTCAAGGCGCTGGCCAATACAGAATTTAACTCAAGCCTCCCGAGGCGTCTTCTCTCTCCAGATTACTAACACCAGCATTGTCCGCACTCAGGGATTTTATCAATTTGCCACCTGTCCAGCTCAAAGGCTAAGTTCGCAGAGGCAATTTACATCTCCCAAAAGCTGTGCTGAGTTTGTGTCGTATGTCATATAATTGTCCCCAGAATGTGTGTATGTGGTGCGAATGTGTATGATTGAATCCGTACGTCTTATCATCTCGATGGAGAAGAAATTTATAAAACAGCCAACCAACCATCCACAGAATGATTTGTCAGATTTCAACCAAACCTGTGTGGCAGTTTTGCCATAAGAACGCACCCTCATCTCCTTGTTACGCCATTAGCTCTGATGTTGTTGTACTTAGTTCTAATGTTGTTGTACTTGTTGTTTTATACAAATATTCCACTGTGTAACCTAAGTTAACCTGAAGAATAAAATTGAGGACAACATGATGATGTTTTATACAACAACAAAAAACTATGGTCTAAGAAAAGCAGCCCATTCCATTAATGTTAATTGAAACTTAAAACTCCATCCAAGTGAG
>CM072518.1:47897195-47912195 GCA_036898135.1 Oncomelania hupensis | reverse complement strand
TGACTAAACTCTATATCAATATTTTTTATAAGCGGGGCATTGCTATATTAGGGATGATTTGACAGGTTTCGAATTTATTGTATTTTTATTTTTTTTTAATCTTTGTGTATGTTATGTTATGTTATGTTATGTTTTCTTTTATTTTATTATTTTATTAAATGTCATTTTATTATATTTTATTTTATTATGTTTTATTTTATTTGTTTATTTATTTTGTATTTTATTATAATATTTTATTTTATTGCTATGCTTATTTTTTTCACGTATTTATATAGTTATTTTATTCATGTGTTGTATTTTTTGTCGTTTTATTTATTTCGTGTTATTTTATTATATAATACTAAAATCAATTATGTTATTTTATTATTGCTATATTCGTTCATCATCACTTAATGTTCTGTAAACCTTTTTTTGTGTCTTCTATAAATCTTCTTTTTTTTAAAATGTGTGTTTGTTACACTGGATGTTGGTGTTCTTTTTTATCAGTAGTTGATTCAGACCCAATGCTTGAATCCTGATAGGTGTAACACAGATTCGTTTATCCACGCAACCTATTCACTCAGCAACAAGGCAGAAGTGGTCGTATGAAGTTTTCCAACTTTATTCAGCGTACATCAACAACTGCATACAATCGCTCAATCGCTTTTAACTTTCTCTCACTTCTCTACACATTGCATCAGTTATATCGTTTTTTCTAGACTCCAGATAACGTCAGAATGGTCCAGCGTGACACATTACAACCAATCAAAATAGACTTCGTCATTACTGTCTTTACAGTCCAAGAAATTTCTCAGCTATCTAAATTTATCGCGAAGATTCGATCGACAGTAAACAAGCAACTCTAGAGAATTCTCTAGTAATATCGACCAAAGACCACCGATCATCACTCGAACGTTTAGTACAAAGAAACTGAAGATATGAATAAAAATAGGAATACCTATAGGACAGTGGGGAGAATAACTAGATTAATTTACACACACACACACACACACACAGAGAGAGACACACACACACACACACATAATCAAAAACATCGGTCAGTTGTGAATGTAATCGGTCGGATGAACAGACAATGCAAAATGATTTCCTGCTTCACAACGCATCTTTATCGTCTGATGCACATTGCTACGAGCTTTGAAATTATAGAAGGATGATAACGAAAGAAGGGAAAACAAGAAGAAGAAACTAATGAGTAAAGAAAAGAGAACATGAAATAAAACAGAAAGCTAATAAATATTGGCGGAAGTAGAGGAAAGAAACAGAAGAAGAAAAAGTAGAAGAAGAAGAACAAGAACAAGAAGAAGAACAAGAACAAGAAGAACAACAACAAGAAGAAAGAAGAACACTCATTGCGCCTGGCTCATGCCGTCAAGAAAGTACGTGCGAGATTCAAAATTTAGTAATTACTGAGGGTATACCTTTGGCGGCTCAGAGAGCGGCGCTATAGTAGAGTTATTCGTGCTGTAAGCGCATTGTGGGTACATCCTGAGGTGAAGAAGGTATACCTTCGCACTGCTCTGAGCGGATGTTTACAACGTATTTTTGGTCGCTTCAAGCGAGATGCATTACCTCAAGAAGAAGAAGAAGAAGAAGAAGAAGAAGAAGAACAACAACAACAACAACAACAGCAGGAACAACAACAACAACAACAGCAGCAGGAACAACAACAACAACAACAACAACAAGAAAATGAATAATAAAAAGAACAAGAAGAACAAAAAGAAGAACTTAACCACCGAGCCATACATGAAACCCCCGCCTTCCCCCTTCAGCCCCCTCCCCCTCCCCCCAAAAAAATAAGACTAGAGAGCAATCTGAAAATGTGTTGATTTAGTTATGCAATGAAAGTAGGAAGAGCATGGACAAATATATTACTTTTTAAAAATTCTAAAATATTAACGGAAGCGAACAGAAAGAATAAGAGAGAGAAGAAGAAGAAGAAGAAGAAGAAGAAGAAGAAGAAGAAGAAGAAGAAGAAGAAGAAGAAGAAGAAGAAGAAGGAGAAGGAGAAGGAGAAGAAGAAGAAGAAGAAGAAGAAGAAGAAGAAGAAGAAGAAGAAGAAGAAGAAGGAGGAGGAGGAGGAGGAGGAGGAGGAGAAGAAGAAGAAGAAGAAGAAGAAGAAGAAGAAGAAGAAGAAGAAGAAGAAGAAGAAGAAGAAGAAGAAGAAGAAGAAGAAGGAGGAGGAGAAGGAGGAGAAGGAGAAGGAGAAGAAGAAGGAGAAGAAGAAGAAGAAGAAGAAGAAGAAGAAGAAGAAGAAGAAGAAGAAGAAGAAGAAGAAGAAGAAGAACAACAACAACAACAACAACAACAACAACAACAACAACAACAACAACAACAACAACAAGAAAATGAATAATAAAAAGAACAAGAAGAACAAAAAGAAGAACTTAACCACCAAGCCATACATGAAACCCCCGCCTTCCCCCTTCAGCCCCTTTCCCTGCCCCCACCCCCCCCCCCCCCCAAAAAAAAAAAAAACTAGAGAGCAATCTGAAAATGTGTTGATTTAGTTATGCAATGAAAGTAGGAAGAGCAAGAAGAAGAAGGAGAAGAAGAAAGAGAAGAAGAAGAAGAAGAAGAAGAAGAAGAAGAAGAAAGAAAGAAAGAAAGAAAGAAAGAAAGAAAGAAAGAAAGAAAGAAAGAAAGAAAGAAAGAAAGAAAGAAAACATCAAGGTTCAAATGAAAAGGACAAAATATAGACCTACAACTAGAGAGAGAAAGATATACAGAACGGAAGTGGAAAGAAAGGGGAAAAAAAGGGAGAGAAGGAAATGGAAAAAAATAACCAGGTTTTGAATACAATGAAAAAAATTTTTTTTAAAGATGGAAGCTCAGAAAGAAAGACAGGGAGAACAAGGAGAACACGAGAGAAAGAGAGATAGAACAGACAGACCGAAACAGAGAGACAGAAAAAGAGAGAGAAAAAAAAAGAGAGAGAGAGAGAGAGAGAGAGAGAGAGAGAGAGAGAGAGAGAGAGAGAGAGAGAGAGAGAGAGAGAGAGAGAGAGAGAGAGAGAGAGAGAGAGAGAGGTAATAAAAATATGTCGATGTTAAAAGACGGAATGGAAATAAAGACACACGCAACCAACTATTTTGAAGTATTTCCAAATAAATCTGGAAATACACAACAAAAAAATGCTTGAACAAGGAGAAATGAACGTGGGTTGGAGCTTGTCATGTGAACATAACAGAAAAGAACGGAATAAACTAAACTAAAATAATAAAATAGAGGAAAGAAGTAGGAAAGAACAGAAAAGGGTTTAAATGACAAAATGTCCAAGAAGACACATGTTAAAAACAAGGGGTGGGTGGGGGGGGGGGGGTTATTAAAGACAGAAGACATGTCCATACAAATTGGGATATTTGTGTGTGTATGTGTGTGTGTGTGCGTAGGTGTGTAGGTGTGTGTGGGTGTGTGTTTGGGTGTGTGCGTGTGTGTGTGGCTAGGTAGAAAGGCCTTTATTCTGACATACACTTGAACCTCTACTTACTTTCTTTTGACGGACTCCGTTATTTTGACATCAAAACAGTGTTCCGTTAGGGTTAGGGCTGTGTTAGTCCTAGGGTTAGGTTAAGGGGATAGGGTTAGAGTTAGGGTTAGGGTTAGGGATAGCTTCAAAAAATGGACAAATTTGTAAAAATGTCAATGTAACGTATGTAGAGTTTCATGAAAGTCATCACAACGGCGTTTCTACACGGTTGTATGTGTGTGAGTGTGAATATATACAAACACCCGCACACACACACACGCGCCCGCACATACTTACGCACACACACACACTACACACACCACCACCATCAACATCATCCACTCACCCAACCTTCCACCTCCCGCTTACCTCTCATTAGCACTCTTCTTTCGATTGAAATCAACAAACTCCAGTTCGCCACACACAGTACAGGCGATTGAAATTCGCGTAGCTTTATCACTGAAAGCACGGCAGGCGGCAGCCCGACGTCACACAAGCGTATGGTAGACAAAGTGGTCTATGGCGTAATGATGAGGAGGAGATCTAGCGTGCAGTAAGTGTGTGTCTTTGACCATCTGGGATTTGGGTTCTGATTTCCACAAACCCTACTGTACGTTCTGAATCGTGGTTGCAGCTCTTTGCGTACAAAAATTTGTGTTATGATTAACTGAGGTTTGGGCTGATCTTTTTCTGTCCCAACGCCTGGTTCTGTTTTTGGTTTCGGACCTTTTTCTTCCCTTCATATTTATTTTCTATTTCGAATTGTGAATCCTTTTTTTTTCCAAAGAAATCAGGGGTGAGGTTGGTGAGGTGGCTAAACAGCACTTTTGAGCTTTTACCCCAAATAAAAAAAAGATACAAGTCGTAAATCATGGACTTTTCAGATCACATCAAAGTGGAGATGGAAGAAAAAGAAAGAAAAAAATTATTAAAAGATATGGAACAAAAGAAAGTGAGAGAAAAAAAAATAACGAAAATATAACGACTAAAAAAATTAAACATTTTAAAAAAAAAATTTTTAAAACAAGGAAAAAAGAAAGTAGTAAAAAAAACGAAAAGAATAAAGAAAAAAGAAATAAATGTAAGAAAAAATTTTCAGTAAAAAGAAATATAAGAAGAAAAATAAGAACCTACAAAACAAAACCAAATCGAAAGATTATCATTTTAAAACAGGAAAGAATGAAATGGAATTGCTAAGAGATTTTAAAAAGAGGAAAAAAGCAATTTAAAAAAATACCCACACAATTTGACAAAAATGCGGAATTTAAAAAAAAATGTTTTGATAGAAAACTTTAAATTTAAAATGTGTTTCAGAGAAAAGTATAACAGATAATCAGCCAGAATATAATTTATTTGCTTTTAGAAGTATGTCTGTGAAGCATGTGATTAAGCCTAAAGTTACAAAATGTTGATTCATCACAAACTGAACTTGTGAAGACGCATACATTATAAATAAAAAGAAAGGATGGAGAAGAAGAAAAGTGTCGTGTGACTATAATCTACAAACAACGAGAAGAAGAGAGACCGACAGACAGAGATAGAGAGAGCGAGAGACAGACAGAAACTTTGATGCATGAAAAGGAACAGAAAACCTAGGAGAACGAAGCAATGCGTTGCCGCAGGGAATAATTATATTTATTTCAATGGATATGCAGAGGAGAGTGGAAGTGAAGTTTAAGAGGGAAAAAAAAGAATGTAGGGGGAAGGAGGGAGGATTAAGGGAAGGGGGTGTTGGTGTAATCATACCTAAGAACAAATGTAAGCCTATAAAATACCAAGTTTTAAAAAAAACAACTGAATTTTAGACAAATTTGTTTAATTTAGGTCTTGTTACTTATACAGTCGATTCCTGAAGATTCATGGGAAAACAGGTTTTAGACTACTATAGCTCATAAATTTAAAACAGACGTCTTCTTCAATATACTATTTAGCATTGACGTGAGAGATTAGACTAGACTAGACTAGACTAGATTAGATTAGATTAGATTAGATGGTGTTAGATTAAGTTACATTATTTTTTTGTATGCGTACGTGCGTTTGTTTGTTTGTATGTGTGTATGGGTGTGTGTGTGTGTGTGTGTGTGTGTGTGTGTGTGTATGTGCGCATGTTTAGACGGCGTTCTTTGGACAAACTAGTGCACATCTACATACGTTCTTTGGACATACCTCCTTGTTGGGACGTCCATTTAGTGATCCGTTAGAGTTAGGGTTAGGGTTTGGGTTAGGGTTAGGGTTAGAACACTTAAAAGTGCTTAAAAAGGGGGTCGAAAAACGACCCATTGTCCACACAACGTATGTGGCGTTTGAGGAAATTACAAATAACGGTTTCTGTGCAAGTATGTCTGTATTTGTGTGTGTGAATATTTAACGACAGACTACTTCGTATGGCACATTTATAGTATGATACGAACATAATTGTGTGAGTTGGAGAACATAGACCAGAGGAAACAAAGACCCGAGGGAACAAAGACATAGGGAATCTTAGACCTGGGGAAACTTAGATCTGGGGAATCTTAGACCTGGGCAAACATAGGCCTACTCCCAAGTGAGGTATAGACCTCTATCACCTTAATCGATAAGACATGTACGAGCGTATTATGTCCCGAATACGCAGGACTTGTTTCCAAACCAGCCTCAGTGCTTAGGTGACGTTAGATATTCAGTACACTTCTGGCTGGACATGACCGGACGGAGTGCAGACAACAGTCGGCTGCCGTCCGGACAGCAGGTGTAAGTGACAGAACAGCAGCTGGACACACAACGCGCGCGCGTGCACACACAAGCCCACACACACACATACGCATACACACATGCACACACACTGCTATCCCATAAATGCACACCACCCACATTCCTACAAATGCAAGAACAAAAAAGACATGCACAGACCACACCAATACCGACGCACACAGCACGCACTTGTACATCACACACACACACACCCACACACACACACACACGCATACTTGCACACACACCGTTATTTGGACCTTCCTTAAACGCCACATACGTTGTGTGGACAATGGGTCGTGCTACGACCCCATTTTTAAGTACTTTTAAGTGTTCTAACACTAACCCTAACCCCAACCATAACCATAGCCCTAACCCTAACGGATCATTAAATGGACGTCCAAACAAGGAGGTCTGTCCAAACAACGTATGTAGATGTGCACTAGTTTGTCCAAATAACGCCGTGTAAACACGTATACATTCACACACACACACACGATCCCACAAATGCATACCACACACACACACACACACACACACACACACAATTATCCCACAAATGCATATCACACACACATACACACACACACGATCCCACAAAAGCACGAACACAAAAACCTGCGCAAAGAGCTGCTCAGGGTTCTAGCTATAATATCAAAGCCAACCAGTGTGTTTAAAAGCATATAGCGGCCAATGCTCTTTTTTATTATTTTTTTTTTATACACAAAGAGTTGTTTTAGGTGCTATAGTTACTTAGATCCATATTGCACAATCAATTAAGGGTGGATGGAGTGTTGTGGAGTGAGGGGGGTGGGAGGGAGGAGTTAATGAAATCTGATTTTCTAGATAAAAAGAAGTAAACCTACATCTAAAACAACGAAATAACATGTTGGTTGGGGCGAACAAAACGTTTTCTGTAGAACACTACTAGTAGAGTAGGTGTCTCCTTTCGTTTTTAGAGATGGGGCTGGAGGTTTTATTGATAGCATTTTAGATATAATAATCCTCATTCGACGATTTGCGGTATGCTTCCTATAACGTCAAAAGTGCGTGCACTATTTGACGCATTTAAATAGCTCGTCCTGTCGTCAATGGAGTGCTCTTGGCGATATAATAATTATGTCGCCATTAGTAACAACCAATATCAGCTTGCGAAACATGGACCCTCACAGCAGACCTACAACGAAGAATACAAAGCATGGAGTTTAGGTGCTACAGAAGACTTCGGGGCATTTCCTATACTCAGCACATTATCAACGACGAAATCCGAAAGACCATCACACAAGCCATTGGGCAACACGATGACATGCTCACAGTGGTGAAGAAACGGAAACTCCGGTGGTATGGCCACGTCACCAGAGCATCAAGCCTTGCAAAGACCATCTTGCAAGGCACGGTGCAATGAGGCAGAACAAGAGGGAGACAGAAAAAGAGGTGGGAGGACCACATTCGAGATTGAACTGGCTTGACATTGAGCGAAGGCATGAGGGTTGCTGAGGACAGAGAAAGATGGAATACGCTGGTTAAACGATCTGTGGTGCACCAACGACTTTCGAGTTACGGGATAGGATAGTATTGAAATAGCAGCAAATTAATCAGCGTATTGATTGTAGCTGCTCAACCCAAGAAAAAAAGATCTTTATAATAAAGTCTTCCTCCGATTGAAAGGTCGGAGTAGCGGTTTTTTTAAATTTAAATTCTTCAAGATATGTTTACCATATGCACGGGATTCAAGATACAGCATGCACACGTTTCAAGAGGTCACATGCACAAAGTATAGCTTTACAAAGTCAATATTGAAACCAAATACTGTTAAGAAAACGCACGCTTGCAGCTAACTTAGGCACTGTGTAATTCCTCAGACCCTTGACCTGCCAGAACTGGCCTTACCTTACTGAACTGGTTATAAATTTCGCATAGGAAAAAACACAAAATGCGACAAGGAAAACTCGAATACACACTTTTAAAATAGACTCGTTTCGTTGTTGTTTAAAGAAATCTTACATCATGGTTACTTCTTTGGCTTCAAAAGTGTTAAAAGGCCATGACATAAGCTTGAGGCTTTAACAGAAGGAGACGACGAAGAGGTGGAAAATGTAGAGGGGGTGAGGTTGAGTAAAAAAAGAAGAAGAACAACAACAACAAAGAAAGAAAGAAAGAAAGAAAGAAAGAAAGAAAGAAAGAAAGAAAGAAAGAAAGAAAGAAAGAAAGAAAGAAAGAAAGAAGTGAAAAAGAAGAAGAAGAAGAAGAAGAAGAAGAAGAAGAAGAAGAAGAAGAAGAAGAAGAAGAAGAAGAAGAAGAAGAAGAAGAAGAAGAAGAAGAAGCGATGGATGATAATGAAAGAAAGAAAGAGGTTGGTTGGTTGGTTGTTTTATTTACGTCTTTTCCACCAAAGATAATAAGACGGGAAGGGGGGGAGTGGGGGTGGGGGGAGACAGGGGAGAAATTAATTTAAAAAATACATAAAATAAAAAAAATATTTACACAAATCTAGCCACAGGAGGATTCAACAAGAGTTTTGCTAACAAAGCACTTTGATAAAAATTAATATCATCTAATGTTTTTATGTCATGCAGATGCACATTTAGTACAGGCAGAAAATGACGGCAGCCAAAAAGTAAATGATATAATGAAAAAGTCTCATTGCATACACAATGGACATCTGGACAATACTTTGTTTTTATGGCATTCAACATTATTCTGTTAGCCATAGTAAAAAAAACTGTTCTCGAAAGTCTACAGTCTACAGCAAAATGTGTATCAAATACAACATGTTTCGTTGACCTCTCTTCAATCATACGTTTAATTTCTTTAGGGGATTTAATGAGTTGAATACTCTGAGCATTGATATTTTTAGCTCCATTCTTTGCTGCTTTGTCTGCACTATCATTAAACAGAAAACCACGATGTGAAGGTAGCCCACAGAAGCTTACCTTTGTACCATTAATAATGAGATTGTGGACTAAATGTTGAATTTCTAAAATAATTTCATGCCGTTCAGTATGGCCATAAGATTGTAAAGCATCTAAAACTGACATCGAATCAACACATACAACAACTTGAAATGCGTTTGAGCAAAGATCTAAAAGTTTAGTTAATGCCATAAGGATTGCGATAAGTTCACACGCAAAAATATAAGTATTTTTACTCAAAGATAAACATTTTTGCAATTTTAGAGCAGGAATTACATAGGCTGCTCCAGCTTCCCCTGTCTCTAAAACCGATCCATCAGTATAAATATGAAGGTGTTGAGAATAATTTTTCTCCAAATGACAACGAACATCACTTGATAATAAATTAGCATTTTCATTCTTCTTTTCCAAACTATAATGTATGTCAAAATGAGCATTTTCAAGCTCCCACATAGGTTTTGGAGAAATAATATTTTTAGAAAAAGATTTTATGTCATTAGATAAATCATCAATTAGATCTTTTGTAAATGTTGCTATTGATTCTAAGAATGGTATTTTCTGTGCACGTTTTGAAAACATCAGATCAGACCTAAAATGTATCTCATCATCATTATTATTATTATATACAGATGCAGCTCGTACAATATATTTTGCACAAGAAATTTTTCTCCATTCTTCAAGGGATATGACTCCTGCTAACTTGTAAGCTTTAAGTGTTTGTGTATGTATTGGTACACCTAACGCTAATTTTATGGATTTGCCGTCTAGACTTTGCAATCTGCTAAGACAAGTTTTAGGAGCAGAGAAAAAGACTTCCAGTCCAAATGTCAGTTTAGATCCGACTAAGGCTAAGGCTATATGTATGAGGGTTTTGGTATCTTGTCCCCAGGCCTTTTGGCTTATTATTTTTAGTAAATTATAGCTTTTTACTGCCTTTTGACAAATGTATTCAATGTGTCTCTTCCATTTTAATTTTTTAGTTAGATATACACCAAGGAATTTAACTTCATTGACATACTTTATTTCGTCATTATCTATAACAATTTGTGGTAGCATTCTTGGTTCTCTACAATTATTAAAAAGAAACTTTTTTTTTTTTAAAGATAAATCTAAACCATTTTGGTTCATAAATATGGATATTTTATTAACTTCTGTTTGGTAGAGATAAATATTTTATTTCGAAAAGAGAAGCATTCTGTTTTAAAATTACATTCATCCAGATAGCAATGTCATCAAGAAAGAAAGAAAGGAAAAGAAGAAGATGAGATGGATGATGATGAGGAGGAGAAGCAGGAGGACGACGACGACGATGATGATGATGATGATGATGATGATGATGATGATGATGATGATGATGATGATGACGACGACGATGATTATGATTATGATGACGATGCTGATGATGATGGATATGTCAATAGTATTGAAGAAATGTTTTGGAATGTGTTTCAGCTGACCTGTGACGATGCTGAAAGCGGGTTGCTTCCCTTGCTCCACACATGCGGACATCTGTTTTCCTCAAGGCCAACTTTGTAATATTAAGCTTTTATAAATCCATTCTAAGGCTTACATTGAAGTAAACACGGAGGACAAGGTTTTAAAACACTATCTACAGCATGAGCGTTTAATGACGAACTGTGCAAACCCTGCACTGCATATCACATAATTATTAATATGAAGCTTGCAGTTGTAGCGCGAAACAGAAATTAGCAGCCATACAAAATCAGCAATCACCAAAGACAGGCATAAGTCACACATCTTTAATATGCGTCTCTCGTGATCACTGTGACGCAATTTAGAATAGTCAAGTTGGCTCTTGGGTATTGAATTTTTTTTTTTAAAGTTTCATTTATTTCATTTCCAACATGAACATAATTTAGATTTTAAACCATTCCAAAAAATAACTGAAGAACAGTTGTTGTTGTTGTTTTTTTTAAATTAGTGTAATCTTCCACCACCCCCTTCGGATGAGAGTATAAACCGAGGTCTAGTCTGCGCACGCACGCATTCCATCACAGGGACTTTAAAGATCCTGACGCTCATGTCCTAAGTCACAAGTACACCCAGCGCGCACTACGTCCTTTCTTTCCCCATATCCGGTCGCCCAGAATTGTGCTCAGTTGTATAGGCGCCAGACAATGCGCCCAAAGGCCGCAAGTGGACGCCTCGGGTGGCTTGATTTGGAGGCTGTATTGGCCAGCGCCTTGAGCAGCTCTTGAATTAGAAAAAGAGCTCTATATATAAGAACGCTTAAATAAGCGAATAAACAAGAATGCATCTATAGAAATGTACCATTCAGCGAAGATGCAGAACGTTTGTAAGCCTATCCTATCCTTCTATCCTATCCTGTAACTCTGAGGTCGTTGGGGCACCACAGATGATCGTTTAACCAGGGTACTCCATCTTTCTCTGTCCTCAGCAACCCTGATGGCTTCGCTCAAAGTCAAACCAGTCCATTCTCGAATGTTGTCCTCCCACCTCTTTCTCGGTCTCCCTCTTCTTCCACCTTCTTGCACTGTGCCTTGCAGGATGGTCTTTGTCATCGTGTTGTCCAATGGCTTGTGTGATGGTCTGTCAGACTTCGTCGTTGGTAATGTACTGGGTATAGGAAATGCCCAGACGTCTTCTGTAGCACCTCATCTCCATGCTTTGTATTCTTCGTTGTAGATCTGCTGTGAAGGTCCATGTTTCACAAGCGTATAGGAAGATGGAGATGACATGGTGTGTAAGCAGTCCAATAATAATTAGTAAGCTTAATGATGATTAGTTTTCTCTGCAGGGCCAGAAGCTGCAAACATGCGGGCACGGATAATAGTGTAATTAGAGTTTACATGTCATGATCACCTGCACCAAAGTCGCACAGCATATGGATGACCGGCTTTGTGCAAGAAGATATATTGGAATCTCCATACATTCCCTATTTCGTCTTCTTTAGGTAAACATGTAGCACGTATTGTCTGCTTTCTTGACACTTCTTCTTATAGAGGATTTTTTGTTCACTGTGTCAATCTTTTACATCAAATAGTATTACCATAGAAGAGTGTAGGCTTAATTCGTCCGCATTATGGAGTGGAAACCTCATTACCAGATAAAGGTATCATAAACACAGATTGCAGAGCTTTTCTAGCTGAGGGCGTAGTTTGACAGAACTCTGATGTGATCTTGTGTGAGTGGGTTTTTTTCTTCTGCTTTTACAACTGTATTGTTACTGTTCGTTTTTTGTGTGTTGTGAATTAATGCACTTTTTATGTGTAGATGTTAAATTTTTTAATACTTAGGCTATGTGCTGCCGCCAGTATAATTCCTCCGTGTGTGACAAATAAGGTCGTATTGTATAGTATTGAATTGTATTGTATTGTACTGAATTGTATTATATTGTATTGTATTATTTTCTCATTGTATTATATTAGTTCGGAAACATCCGAGTGCTGTGACGCCACTATAATATGGCAAAATCGCTGCGGAGAATGACCTATTACTGTACGTGTTATAAAAAGCATAGTAAAAGTAACAGGAAACAGAGTTGCAACTTTGGAGAATGATTTTTCATACCAATAAAAACGAGGACAACAGTTCCCCTGCTTCACTCGGGGACTAAGAAAAGCGTGTAAAATACATTTCAAATAAAATAAAAACAGTTGGATGAAAAAAAAAATGAAAAAAAGTCATAGTAGTAGTAGTAGTAGTAGTAGTAGTAGTAGTAGTAGTAGTAGTAGTAGTAGTAGTAGTAGTAGTAGTAGTAGTAGCAGCAGCAGTAGTAGTAGGAGGAGGATGAGGAGTAGGACCCTAAAGTGTGAAGAGTAAAACTGTCAATGTCATATTTTCAGAAGATTACGACATGAGTTGGACTATAATTATAAGATATTTTAGTCTGACATTAATGCAATGAGGAATGGCCCTTACCACAAAAAAAAAATAAGAGAGAGAGAGAGAGAGAGAGAGAGAGAGAGAGAGAGAGAGAGAGAGAGAGAGAGAGAGAGAGAGAGAGAGAGAGAGACGCATACTATATGTTGAGGTAATCTCTAAAGTATAACCTTTACCTCATAACCTAGTTTGCTGCATGCAATGTAATCGTCCTTTTCTTATAACCTCTGATTGTTTGGGTGTGTATGTAATGTAATATTTTAATGTGCTAACGCTGCCGCTGTTCTTGCTCAATGTGAAATTAATAAAGTTGAGTTGCATTACAAAAAAATTTAAAAAATAAAAAGCATAGTGGTCTTAGACTCGAAGCTACTCAACACTGTCGACTGCTACCACTATGACGTATTAACAAAAGGAGCTATTTCATATGGGCTATTGACTGTAGCAGAGGATCATAGAGAACTCTCGGACAACCGAAACGTTTAAAATATAAAATACCGTTAATTTCTCAGAGAGTTCGACATGATCGTACAATACAATACAATACAATACAATACAATACAATATCGTGAAATACGATTGCCTTTAGGGGGACATTTTCATAGAGGTGCGACAGAATCTCACGAAAAAAGCACTTTATCAATTGCTGATTGATTGATTGATTGATTGATTGATTCATTGAGTAGATTAACGTCCCCGGACACATAAGCATATAGGGGAGAATCAATTGCCATGAGTTACCTAGTTTTAAGCACTCTGCTGTGACGTTTAAATTAGTTATATGACGCTTACGTAAGATTGCATTATATAATTTATATATATTATGATTTCGTAGTCCTCGAATCGCTATGTTTTGTGGTATATGCGCGCGCATTAGTAGTAGTAGTAGTAGTAGTAGTAGTAGTAGTAGTAGTAGTAGTAGTAGTAGTAGTAGTATAATTAAATATTAATTATTCGTCCACTCCATTATGATGTCATATTGTCGTTTGTTAGTTGCAGGTCAAATCCATTACGAAGCACATCGTCAACGAACAGCAATTGTGCCTTCATCATGATCTATGATATGATGCATATGACATCAATGTTTCCACAGGACGTGTTAATATTTGTGACGCAATTTAAGGACGTGCTCACGTAGGTCAGTAGCGTGTGTGTGACTCATATACAGTTGAAATTATACAGCAAACGATATTAACATTAAATAATATAGGCTTATTACACTTGACTGCCAAACTTTGCAGCGAATTCAAATTCAACGAACTGAAAAAACTGCGTCATCTACTTTTTTAACAGCCTCATCCTAGATTACGTCATCATGTCGATGCTGACGCGGAAAGGGACGCTCGTGCGCAAGCATCGCCAGCCTCTCCGGAAGCAGTCAGTGCGCAGGACAAGAAGCGGCGGAAGTACGTCAAGCACGGGGACGACGGACAGACATAAAACGACGGAGGACGAAGATTCGTCCATGTCCGTCCCTTCGTCACCCATCACGAAATTCGACCCCAGGTTACCGCAGTCGCCCGTGCACAAATTCGACCCCAGGTTACCGCACTCGCCCGTGCATAAACAGTTTGACTCCAGGAGCGGCACATGCACCCCCAGCATGTCCCCAACAGTGAAGAACTCCCCAGCACGAAGTATTACGGGTACCATTGTAGTAAGTGCTGTTTAACTTTCATTACATTACACCTAAGGGTACTTACTACAACTTGAATGAAGCGACGTTACTCCTGCACTCTCGTGCTCCCAAAGCTAGCTGAGGGAGCATTCTACACATTACTCCAAACAAAATAGTTTAAAACATTTGTCAAAAACCCACGAACGTGTACGCAGACGTTAACTTATATAGATCTTTACCCCTTGGGGTCATGAGCAATCTTGCCACTGTAGATTGTTCTAACCTATAAAGGGAAAAGTTAAAGCCCCAGTTGAAAACCTGTCTTGCCTTTGTAGGCATGACTGATTCACTGCGGCAACAGTACCCCCGTTGGAGTGCCGGGGGTTTCAGTATAAATAGTATCCCCA